>OZ057400.1:59136039-59356363 GCA_964056695.1 Melieria picta | reverse complement strand
GACAAAGTAAAGGCAACTGCCAGATTTTCCTCACTGCCTGAACATGTAGAACTACAAAAACGTATTCCACAGCGCCAGCAACTTCATCCGTCGAAACGGCAAACCATTGTATATAGCTCGGTAGAAACACAACAGGAGCTACAAGCAGCAATACGCTCCGACTCATTACAAATATTTACAGACGGCAGCAAGCAAGAATCTGGCGGTTGCGGGGCAGCATTTGTCATTCATCACGATGGCAACCGCTGGGAGCAGCACAAGTTTAAACTTCACGAGGCATGCACGGTGTTCCAAGCAGAGGCACTCGCGATCGATTCTGCTCTGGCGTGGGCTGAGGAGAACCTGATAGTCGCACGACTTCAGTTATTCTCTGACAGTCAGTCCAGCCTTGAAGCTATTAGGAATCGGAGCAATGATACGCCGTTGATCTCATCGATCCACCACAGACTTTTCCGACTCAACCAAACACACTCAGTTGAGTTCTTATGGATTAAAGCACATGTGGGGATCGAAGGCAACGAGCTCGCCGACCAGTTCGCCAAGGAAGCAGCCCTCGAAGAAGCAGATCCGTCGTTCACGCAATTCCCATTGAGTTATGCTAAGCGCCAAATTCGCACAGAAACTACAATAGCATGGCAGAGAGAATACGAGGCAGAAACTACGGGCTCCACAACAAAATCGTTTTTCCGGTCACCAGATGAAGCCCGAGTGTATCGCGAAGTCTTCGGAATTTCATTTGAAATGACCCAGCTACTCACAGGCCACGGCTTTCACAAGGAATACCTGAAACGTTTTAAAATTACCTCTGACGATACCTGCCCTTGTGACAAAGTAACTGTTCAATCCCTGGAACACTTGCTGCAGGATTGCCCACGGTATGCCACCGCCAGACGCAGACACACGCTACTCTGTGATGAACATCAAGTCCCACCATTCGATGTCAAACCCATCGCCTTAAATCAAAACCTTACAGAGTCTTTTAAAAAATTTGTATCTTGTATTATAAATAGCTTAAAAGCTTTCAACGTGTAACCTAATCAACGTAAATATTCTCAAAATTGTATCCTAAAATTTGGACCTGTATCCAATCGCAGGTCGTATTATTTTAGTATCACCACTTGTATATATGTATTAGATAAAAATTAATTCTAAATACTATTAATTCACATAGCTTATAAGGAAATTAATGTACCTAAATCATTGATAAAATAATACATTTCTCGAGACGCGGTTAGCGTGGAGAGACAAAAGGAAAAAAAACTACCCTCCCCCTTCCCCCCCCCCCCCCCCTAATCCAAGGTGTCACGCGACCCGTGCCTATTGGATGGTTTGCAGCCAGGGGGTAATACCGGCTGTATTTCAACGGAGCCTCTCTGATATCTGCCCGCCTCAGAGAGTAACTGTGGGCTTACCGTGCTATCGGGGGCTATGGCACACACTCTATGACCCCCACACTCGTGGGAACAGAATATGGAGAAAAAACTGAGGAATTTAAACTCACTAGCGGGTTCTTATACCGCAACTCAACTGGCGAGTCAGGTGGAGCGTAGCATCCAAAATACTGACTCCCAGGTAACTACTCCTCGGAGTATGAAAACGTGCAAACGTAAATTGTCTGGCAAGTTTGGCGCCAAAGTCGGCAAATTTGGCCAAAGCCAGACAGGACCGTGGCTAAAGAAACACGGAAGGAAAGCCGAGTGGAAGTGGGGTCTGCGGGCGCCTCGGCGCCCAAGGACGCGACACCACTTCCCTCGACTAGTACTGGTCTGACTTCCGGACAGACTCTCAGGCTTGGAGAGGTAAGGAAGTCGATCGGCTTGAGTGGTGCAGGTGCCAAATGGTATCGGCGCTACTTAAAAGAAGGCCTCACACCAGAGCAGGCAAAGCAGAAGGTCTTGGACTGCACGAAACCCACTTCGCCTGAGGCGAAAAGTAGGGGTGCGGTCGAGATCACTCCTCAGGAGGGCAACATTGCAAGAAGCCCAAGACTGAGATGCGTACGCGGCCTGCACTGGAGCGGAAAACCGGGTTCAGGAAGCCAGGCAGCACGTATACCAGTGCTGCTGCCGTTCTAGGGACGAGAAGATGCGCAAGGTTTTAACGATTGGGGTCGACGACCAATCGCTTGAAGCGATAAAGTAGAGCGATGGCGTCCTGAGGTACCGGTTTGGTACAGTTCCGGTGAACGTGCACAAGCGCCGAGAACCACCAGACGCGGCTGTTGCACCAGAAGCCAATACTCCGGCGGAAGTTACAGAGATTCCGAAGAAGGTGGCTACTCTGGTCGAAAAGGAGGCTGCCAGCAATGAAGTCATCGAGGAGATTACCCTTCTAACTCACGAAGCTGAGGGATCGACTCGATTGACCTTTCAATGTTGAGCATGGCCGCCGAGGAGGAAGAGTCGGACAGAGTCACCCTGTCGGACCTGGACAAGGAAGGTGTTCTGACAGAGGATGAAGGCGTAGCCGACAGATCCTGAGACGGAGATGACCAGCACTAAAGTTGCGCAGATCAATCTGCACCACGCGAAGGCCGCCTCGGCAGTAATCGCGAGGGCAACCCTCAGGTCTAGACTGAGTGTATTGCTGGTCCAGGAACCCTGGGTGTGCAGGGGCCAAATTAAAGGTTTGGCAGAAAAGAACATACAGGTAATTTGGGACATTAGGTGTACTAACCCAAGAGCCTGCATGTTAATAACCAATGGTTTGAATTATCTTTGTCTTGCAGACTTCCTTTCTAGGGATCGCGCAGGACATTGTGATGGCCACAGGCTACTTCCCATTAGGGGACACCCTGGCTCCGCCAGAGGCTGTCTCTAAACTGGTGAAGTACTGTGAACAGAGAAAGCTGCCACTGATACTAGGCTGCGACGCAAATGCGTACAGCGAAGCCTGGGGTACCAGCGATACAAATCAAAGTGGTGAGTACCTTTTAGAATTTATTGTCAGTAATAAATTAGAAATTTTTAACGTGGGGAATATACTAAAGTTTGTAACCAGTTCGAGAGAGGAGATCCTAGATATTACCCTAGGAAATACTCTAAGCTCCGAACTGGTTAAAAACTGAAGAGTGTCTGGTGAGCCTTCAATGTCGGATCATAGAATAATACGATTTGACATTGAAGGCTCTGCTTCGGTTAGGAAGATTCTGAGAAATCCCAGGAAAACAGACTGGGAAAGGTTCCAGGAGACACTGAGCTTAAACTCCACCAATTCCGGGTTGGGGGACAACATCAGGAACTCCATGCAACTAGAAACTTTTGCGAATTGCTTCAATAAAACAATTATTGATGCATATGAGGACAGCTGCCCAGTCAGCAAGATTGTTTCCTCTAGGGATGTACCCTGGTGGAACAAGGACCTTAGCACACTGCGAAGCAAGGTTCGCAGGCTTTTCAACCGGGCTTAACGTACCGGGAACTGGTCTGAGTACAGGAGCATACTGACCCTCTATAATAAGGAGATCAGGGAAGCCAAGCGCAGGAATTTTAGGAACTTCTGCGAGAATATTGAGCAAACCTGCGAGGCATCTAGACTCTATAAGGTTATGGCAAAGGGGCACCGCCTGTCCTCTACCAACCTCAGGAAAAGCAATGGGGAATATACCGAGGGTGAGGAAGAGAAGGTTCAACTACTTCTAGATACTCACTTCCCGGGCTCTATTGCTTGGAGAGGGGCGGGACAGGATGAAGCACTACGCTGGATCTCAAAAAGAGATTGGATAGTGGCAAAGGAAATTTGCACGGAGGAAAGGGTACAGTGGGCGGTGAACACCTTTAAACCACTGAAGTCACCTGGACCGGATGGCATCTTTTCGGCCCTACTACAGAAAGGGATGGGTCTTATCAGGCACTACCTCGTGAAGATAACTAGAGCCAGTCTGGCGCTGGGATATATACCAGAAGCCTGGAGAAAGGCAAAGGTGGTCTTTACACCGAAGGCCGGGAAGAAGGATCCGCTTCACCCGAAATCCTTCAGACCAATTGACCTTACTTCATTTGTACTGAAAACTCTAGAGAAGGTTGTGGACAACTATGTTAGGACTATTAGACAGTCCTCTTCACTCTTGTCAGCATGCATATCGGGCAGGACGCTCCACCGAAACTGTTCTCTACCAGCTGACAAGTGAGATACAGGAGAGTCTAAAAGAGAAGTTAATGGCTCTATGTGCCTTTTCGGGATATAGAGGGGGCTTTCGACAACACCTCTCATGAGTTTATAGACAATTCTCTAACCAGAAGGGGCTTGACAAACCCTCTAAGAGGTTGGATACACAGTATGCTCGCTACTAGGTTGGTGGAGTTACAGACTAGTACGGGCGGCCTAGTAATAGCTAACACAACCAGGGGCTGCCCACAGGGAGGAGTACTATCCCCGCTTCTGTGGAGCCTCGTGGTTGATGACCTGTTACAGGAGCTGACTAACGCTGGCCTAACGGTCAAGGGTTATGCGGATGACATTGTAATCCTGTGCAGGGGGAAATTAGAAGATACCCTGCGGGATAGGATAACCTTAGGACTAAGGTTAACCAAGAAATGGTGCACAAAGGTAGGGCTGAGTATAAACCCAGCGAAGACCAACATAGTACCATTCACTAGAAGATATAAACTTGACGCTCTTAGGCCAATCCGTCTGGATGGGATAGAGCTTGAATTCCAGAAGGAGGTGAAATATCTAGGAGTTATACTAGATCAGAAACTACTCTGGAAAGGACATTTTGAGGAAACGATAAGGAAGACCACCAGGGTCTTCATGACCTGTAGGTCCATAGCAGGTAAAAGTTGACTATACTGAGATGGATCTACACGGCGATCGTGAGACCTATGATAACGTATGGTTCAGCTGTCTGGGTAAACAAGACCAGCCAACTAACCACCATCAAGGCGCTCAGCAAGCTACAAAGACTGGCATGCGTATGCATAACAGGGGCTATGAGAACGTGTCCAACAGGATCCATAGAGGTTCTCCTCGAACTAACACCTCTTCACGTACACATACAGACCCAGGCGAAGAGGGCTCTTCTACGGATGACTGATATAAATATCGGGAATGAGGGCTTCCTGAGCCGTAAGAGGATTGATACTGTTACAAATCAGTACCCTGGCATTGCAATACCGAGGGACACAATCTCACTAAAGTTCAGTTTTGTCAAAAGATTTAAAACTGAACTTAGTAATAAAAGGAACTGGGTAGGTATATCGGAAACGTATCTGATAGACCAGCATATGATATCCTGGTACACAGATGGCTCCTTAACGGAGGAGGGTACCGGGATAGGCGTATACGGGCCGAGGATAAGATACTCGGAACCTACGGGAAAACACACCACTATCTTCCAGGCGGAAATATACGCCATTAAAAGGTGTGCTTATTTCAATCTGGCGAGGAGATACCGGAACCGTAAGATTGCTATCCTCTCCGACAGCCAAGCGGCAATCAAGGCTCTTAGATCCTACCAGGTGTCCTCGAAACTGGTTTTGGAGTGCCTTGAGAAGCTTAACGAACTTGGCCGTTACAACCAGGTCTGGGTACTTTGGGTTCCGGGCCACGCTGGCATTGAGGGAAACGAAAGGGCCGACGAACTGGCAAGGAAGGGAGCTTCCACACCTTTTGTCGGCCCTGAACCCTTTTGTGGTTTGGGAAAAGGAGCTTCTTCTATCCTAACGAGAAAGGACAAGATAACCAGAAGGACTCAATACTGGGAAAATCTACCAGGTCTAGAGCATTCCAAAATGGTTATCGGGTCCTACAATAGGAAAAGATTCGAGGATTGCATGACTGTATCAAAGAATAATCTAAGGATTATCACGGGAATGCTAACAGGGCACTGCAGATTGAATTATCATCTGGCCAAACTAGGAATCCGTGAAAACGGGTATTGCAGGTTCTGCTTGCAGGAAAACGAGACTGCATTACATATACTAGGAGAGTGCCCTGTACTCATGCATAAAAGAAAGAAACACCTGGGGGACCATCTTATACCAGGTACGGACTGGGTATCCAGAGGTGTAGGAAGTATATTAAAATTCCTCCTGGATACCGGACTCACTGACAGTCTGTGAAGTCCAAGAAGGGAGCACAATAGATCTACAGGTCGCAGTGCATCATCCCCATCAATAATAATAATGGGGCTAAACGAGCTTCAGGTAGCGGTCCCATTTCCGGCGGAGCAGGCTGACTACGGCGCAATTTGCAGAACTGGCAGTCGCGGCGAACTGACCGTAGGGCGCGTCGCAAACTTGGAATGTAGAATTGTTGAAACGCCTGATTGATTACGGTTTCGTGATGTCTATGGTGATACTTTCGATGTAACCAACCGATAACAAGTCGTGTAATTTTGTGATTCCTAGGCAGTATTATCGGATTCTTAGCCGCGTCTTGGATTGGTGCATTTTCTAGGCGGCCTCGTAGGCGTACAATTCCCTCAGCATCAATCGTCGGTGACAGTTTTCGAAGACTACTTAGTTTCGGCAAAGGATGTTTTGAACTCCCTTGCAAAAGTCCGATTTCATATGGGTATGCATCGGCTTGTGCAATGCGGTAAAGGCAGCGCTGACTCCAGCGCAGCTCCTCGACGGTCAAATTCCCTGACTTTACAGAGGGATGGCTAGCTCGTTCTTCCGCTTTCTTCATTCTACAATTGTTGATGAAGCGCTTGACATATGCCATGCATCTTTCGAGGCGCTCCCACTTTGAAAAGCGAGTAGGATCCACTACCGAGTTGACTTTTAACTATTTGGACCGCAACGTGCTGTGCCTCTGGTCTTACCTCAATATCTTGGCCATATTCTTCGTTGCTGTGACGGCTTGGGCCATTGGTCACGTGGTAGACATAAGAACTCTGGGCCAGAGAACCAAGGATTATGCGGACCAAACTCATTAGTGTTCTTCCACTTTGTGGCTGCGTCAGCAGCATTTGGTTTTGACGCAATATAGCTCCACTTTGTGATGTCTGCACTTCTGCAATCCTAAACATGACAAATTGTTTATACTTGCGTGGGTCGGAGTGCAGCCAAGCGAACACTATTTTTGAATCTGTGTAGTAATACTTATCGTGAATTTCGAGGTCATGGCCTTTAATGATTGCAGTGGCGAGTCGAGATCCTTGCAATGAGGCGAGCAGCTCCATTCGCGGAATAGATATTGGACGCAGAGGTGCCACTTTCGTCTTTGAGCTTACGAAAGCGACATGAATGTTTTCGCCGTTTACGATTCGAAAATAAGCCACAGCTGCACTTGCCGCCTCGCTGGCGTCTACAAACACATGCAGTTCAATTATACAATTATTGTTACTTATCTCGCCAAAGTAGCACCTTGGGATCTGAACCTCGTCTACATTTTTGAGAAGTGACAACCACTGTTGCCATGCGATCGCGTGTTGTTCCGGGATTTCCTCATCCCAATCTATGCCACTTCGCCAAATGTTTTGCAGAAGGATGCGAACGGTATAGAACGATAAGAACCCTAGAGGGTCGTAAACTGACATTAGCAGCCGCAGCAACTCTCTCTTTGTAGGCAACTTCTCAGCACGCAGAATCTCTTTGCTTGCCTTTGTGAACTTCGTACTGAAGGTGAACGCGTTGTTATCTGTCCGCCTCCACAACCCGAGAACCTTTTCGGGCTCGATCACTTGGTCAATCGTTCTCCCAGCGTTACAAAACTCCTCACTTGAACCTGAGTCTCCAAGAGCGGCGAATCGAACATGTCGTCTACGTAATGTCTCTCTGTTATTGACTTGGCGGCGCGTGGAAATTCTTCAGAATAATCTTCCGCATTTTTATTCCTCACGAATTGGACAATGGCAGGAGAGCAACTTGCACCAAACGACATTACCTGCAGCACAGACGTGCTTGGCGTTCGATTCATGTCGCAGTCACGCCAAAGGAAACGCTGCGATCTTCTTCGTGTACTCTGATTCTGTGAAACATTTCACATATGTATGTCGCCACAGATGCCAATCTTACCTATTCGGAAGTTGAATAACACGTATATTAACGGCCGCAACAAATCCGGGCCTTTCTCAAGACACCCATTAAGAGAGCTCCCTTGATGTACCGCAGCGGCATCCCAGACCACTCGTGTCTACAGAAAATATTGGCAAATACCACCTACGTATAAAATCTTGGTCAACTTCGTGACCATCGAGCTTTCGTATGTACTGTTTTTTCTCCATACTATGTATGAGCGTTGTAACTCTATTTTCAAGTCTGGGTCCTTATTCAGTTTCTTTTCAAAGCAGATGAGCCTGCGCATTGCAGATTCGTAATTGTTTGGCAAGGATATATTTTCAGAGCGCCAGAGTAACTTGGTTGTAAAGACATCGCCCTTACGTTTGACGGCATTTACAAGTATATTAGTCTTACCGGTGTCATCGTAGATACGTTTCTGTTCATCTAGCCCTGCGCATTCAAGTTTCATACTATCAACCATGAGTTTGTGGAGCGCCATGTCATTATCACATTCGCATACGTGCAGCTGCAGGTTGTTGGAACTTTCGCGTTCACTCCCCTCGATAACGCCATACACTGTCCACCCCAATCGAGTCTTGGTTGCAGCCGGTTCATCAGTTTTGCCTTCTCTGAACTTCAACGGCATAGCCACATGCTTATTGTTTACCCCGATAATCATTTGTGGCACCGCGTCTTTGTGAGAATCTACAGGCAAGCCTTTGAGATGCTTGTACCTGGTTGCGAGCTCTGGCATCACCAACGATAGTGAAGGCAGGTCAAGCTTAGTTACGGTACGAACGTCGCGCAGTATAAACTTTTTATTCTTGCCTTTCGCTGATACTTGAAGGTTGAGGAGCACTGAATTATTTTCCACTCTAATAGAGCCATCAGTCCAGCGCAAACATAGATCCTTTTCCTCACTAGTTAGCTGCAACTGCTTTATGATACCGTGCTCAATGATAGTTGGTCTACACCCATCGTCCAAGAAAGCGTACACATCAACAGCTGCGTGAGGCCCATAAATTGTGATGGGCACCACTCTGTACAAAATATTCGACGTCTTTTGAGCATTGAGCAATACAATGACCCTCGTTGCAAAGTAAACAATTACGGCTTTCGCGGTGATGCTGAACACCCACCTCTTCAGGAACGTCATGACTCGCTTCTTCATCGTGAAGACCAACTCGGTGTGCTTTTCGCGTTTCTTGGTGTTGGTTCACTGTTGAAGGTTTTGCCACTATAGTGCTAGCCGCCTGTGCCAAATCGAACAACCACTGACTAAAGTTCAGCATGTTCGCTGCAGGTATGTGCCGTGAATGCAGCGCCCAGTCCAGGCTTAGCCTTGCTGGCAACTTGTAGATTAAGTCTTGTAAGAGTACTGGATTATTCAGGTGGGCTGAGTGTCCTGCCACCATCATGGTTGAGATCAGGTTTTTTACCTCCAAGGCGAAGGTAATAAGAGTGTCTAACTTGTTTGCATTTACCCCCGGCGATGAACGAATATTTTCCAACAGGGTATTTATTATAAATTCGGGTTTACCAAAAACCATACGTAAGGTAGAAATAACTTCAGGCACTAATGCCGGTAGCAACAATTGACTGCTCATAAATTCAAGAGCCTTTCCTTTGAGTGCTCGTTGTAGTCTGAGCATATTCTCGTCGTTACTGAAACCACAGACTCGCGTTGAGTTCTCATAACTACTGATGAAAATTGGCCACTCTTCTGGTTTGCCGCTAAAAGTTGGCAATTCCTTTGGAACTGCATACCTCGCTAGTATCTGCTCAGGTCGTAGCGTCGTTGTAGCCGGAGACATTTCTTGGTAGCTCTGACGTTCATAATTTCGACCGGTACCGTTACCATTAGCGCCAGCGCAACCACCACCGCCGTGCACTTGCATACATGAATCGCAATCATAAGGAGAATTACCTGTTAGATTCTTGGTGCCATTCGCGATCAAGTTGGATACAGGAAAACTCGATGTGCCTTGTACGCCCTGGCCTTGCGCGTAAACTGTAGCACGTGCCCCGTCGACTCGCGCACAAGGATTTGCCGCGCCTCACATACCATACGTGTGTATGCCTTGTGTGTGAAGTGGGACGCAAGCACCGCCATTTTGCGCACGAGAATTTGCTGCGCCCTGCATGCCATACGTGTCCTCACCTGTTGCGTCGAAAGCGGCTTCTGCGCTCTTGATCGGCACGCGAGAAATTTCTGTGCTTTTGGTCAGCGCAATACCACCGCCGCTCGTCGCCTCATACTGTTTTCGCAAGATGTCGTACTTCCTTTCGAGATACTCGTAGTATAAATTTGCCTGTTTCTCTTCTTCCAAGCGTTGAAGTTCCAAATTCGCATCAAAAACGCTGCTTGTATTTGCCCCTTGCAGCTGCGTGTTGCTTGGCGCCTGCGCGGCGTTGAGCACCGGCTGCGCCGTCGCTGTGGATGTATTTGTTGGCTGCTCTGTCGTCTGCATATTGACAACTGTGTTATTTATGGTACATTCGGTGCACACCCAGTCGATTGATTCGATGCCGGGTGAAACATTTGCGCATTGAAAGTGAAACCACTTATCACAGTCGTCGCACTGGACCATATCGCCCTCCTCGGGCTCCTTGCATATGCCGCAGTCAACCATAACTCCGGAGCGCACGCTCATTGTGACAACTTGTTTTGCTCGAAGATGCAAATTCTTCACAGGAACCACTCTCCTTGGCCTTGCTAGAATTCCAAAATTTGGCCTTGGAAAGTTTCAAAATTTTTAAAGAAATGTTGGTGCTCCAACTTTAATCAGCAGCCCACTCCAATGAAATTCACTTTTCTCGATGAGCGAACAGCTTTAAAAACTTTTTATTTCAAAAGAAATGGTAGTACAAATTAATGTTAAATTAAATAAAATATGTTTTCCTTTTTCTTCTCTTACTTTTGGTTTCTTTCCCGTACGACCGCTTGCCTCCAAAAACGTTGTAACGCACTTCCCCCGTTTACAAAGTCGTCGTTGCCATATTTGCCCGTTGTAAGCCTAGCGTCATTCAGCGGCATTACCACACCTAACATTTTTTCAGTGGTGTTGCCACAACAAGTAATGCAAAACTGCTTAGTAGCAATAACACAGGTAGGTAGGTAGGTAGGTAGCAGCGACTGTGTGCTCACTGAGCACACCCAAGTAGCACTTTGTTCCGTTTTGCTGTCGCCTCCTCGATTGGGTCTTCCCTGCGTGGGAGAAGATACTGGGCCTTAAAGCCAACCCGCATCGTCCAAATAGGACTTGATGCATATCAGTCTTGTCTCAGACAGATCAGCTAGAGAGCTAATCAGACTGTTCCCCAAGGAATTTAGTCTTTTAAATGCTAAGGCAGGGCAGCCGCAGAGGAAGTGTTCGAGTGTCTCACTCTCGTTGGTTTCCCTGCAGCTTCTGCAAAAGGGGTTGTGGGGGATTCCCAATCTCGCCGCGTGTAGGCCAATTGGCCAGTGACCCGTGATCACGGCTGTTAGCCTAGAAACATTCCTACGAGAATTTAGCAGCAGATCGTTGGTTCTGTGGGAGTTGTAGCGTGACCAAATCTGTCGAACCACTCTGCAGCTGGAAAGATTTCTCCACCTACTATCCGCGTTCCTCAGGAAATAATCCTTTAACTGTCCATGGCAGATCCCACCTTGGCCAGCTCGTCAGCTGACTCGTTTCCGCTGATACCCGCGTGACCGGGTATCCAGCAGATGGTAAGATCCACCCGGCCGCTCACCAACCCCAGCAACTCCTTACAATCTCTGACTAGTTTGGATGTGACTATGGGCTTGGTGAGTGCCTTAATGGCTGCTTGGCTGTCTGAAAAGATGTAAACATCCCTACCTTGGATTTCTAGCTGTAGGAGAATCCTGCAGGCTTCTCTTATTGCAAAGACTTCCGCTTGAAAGACACTGCATATATCTGGTAGGTGAAAGGCTTTTTCCACTACCAAATCACTGGAGTAAATACCTGCCCCAACTCCACAGTCCATCTTTGAACCGTCTGTGTATAGGGAGGTACCTACGTTTGTAAAAGAAGATGCATAACGCTCCCATCCCTTCTGGAGCGGAAGAGCGTGGAAAACCTAACATCAAAGTCTGCACCTTTTTTGGTGTAGTCCGTATCCCCCCTTAGGTCTATCGGAACCTTCGTCAGGATGTCCGTAAGGTCTTTCAGCCCATTGCACAGTGATTCGTTCCATAGACAAAATTCAAAAAATTTATAGTCTCAGAATTTAACGGTTTTTATGTCATTTGAAAGGTAAAACTCCAACTAAGAAAACCCAAAAAAATTTATGCAAAAAATTAATTAGTTTCTGTGCAAAAGCGGCTCAAAGTTGAAACTTTTTTCACAAAAAAATGTAAACACATATTTTCTGTTTTTTAGTCTATTAAGTAAAAAGATTTGTAAAAATACATGGTTAGCAAGAAGTTGCTAAAACTGTCAATATAGATTAATAAATGATGTGGCCATTTTCGCTTTTAATGTTTTCTCAAAATTTGCAAAGCTGAGGCTTTTGCTTCACTTTTAATTCAAAATTAAAAATCTAAATTAAAAATCTGAAAATTGGCAAAACTTAGAGGAAAATATCTAAAAAGTATGTGAAAGTATGTTCCTGGATTTTTTTAAATTTTAAGAAGCATTCTTTCTTTGTCGGATAATGTAATTACATCCTCCGATATCTTCCGATCTCAGAAAATAATTCTATTTGAAAAGTGGTCTAAACACCTTTTTTCGTCAAAATGTATTTTATTTATCCCTAAAAGTATGCAATCAGGATGAAAAATTGATCAAACTGCATAAATGCAAAACATACGTCTATTATTATCATTTTTATTGCAAAACTAAAGGGTCCTAAGACAATTTCTGTTCTTCTTTGCAATTATCAATGTTGACGCTAGCGATTAATTGTAAAATCTGAAAAATCTAGCCAACACGCTTGGTGCTATAGCTTACCAAATATTACAAAAATTGCAAGTTTAAGTCTCAGGCATTGCCAAACTGCAAAAGTTTAAGAACAACAAAATAGAGATTTCAATTCAGCAGGCATTGATTAACTAGTATACCAAATTTTATGAAGAACGGACCACTCCTTCTAATTTTGCACCGCGGTTGTATGGAGTCGAATCACTGTGCATTGCGATGATTTTCTCAGTATCAATGCGCTCGAAGCGACCGTCCGTCTTATAAAAGATTCAATCGGCAGCAGATGAAGAAGCGTGTTTAAAGCGTCAGAAGGGCAGGACCTCAAGGCCCCCGTAATCCCGACACACGCCGCCCTCTGCACTGCACTGATGATGTTGTGGTTCTTCTCTAGCGCCGGCCACCACACCAGTGCTCCGTACGTGAGAATTGGTCGAACTATCGCTGTGTAGGTCCAACGAACCATCTTCGGTTGTAGGCCATATTTTTTACCGAAGAGTCTGCTGCACGAGTAGTACGCTACCAGTGCTTTCTTGGCCCTCTCTTGTATATTAGTTTTCCAGCTAAGTTTGGTGTCCAATATGACTCCAAGATATTTAGCTTCTGAGGAAAGCCTAAGCTCGTTCCCGTTGAGCTTTGGCAGTCGAAATGTGGGCACCTTGTACCTTCTTGTAAACAGTAGCAGCTCTGTTTTGGTAGGATCCCCAGCCCGCATCGAGCGGCCCAGCTGCTCAGAATCCTCAGAGCTCCTCCAAGATACCACTAATTGTATCTAGGAAGGGTCCTGTTACCATAATGATGATGTCATCGGCGTACGCAACCACCTTGATCCCACCCTGGTTAAGGGCCTTCAGTATGGGGTTCAAAGTAATTAGCCATAGCAATGGAGATATTACCCCTCCTTGGGGTGTCCCCCTCTTTGCATATCATGTGACGCTGGAGTTGCCGAGTTCAGCCTGAATCGGTCTGCTACTAAGCAGAGTCGAGATCCACGAACAGATGCAACCCTCGACTTGTAGGTCCAGCAGGGAGTTAACTATGGCTTCCTTATCCACGTTATTGAATGCTCCTTCAATGTCAAGAAAAGCCGCCAGGGTGTATTCTTTAAAGGACAGAGATCTCTCTACGGTCCTCACGACCTCGTGCAGAGCCGTCTCTGTGGATTTACCTTTAATGTACGCATGTTGAGCCGTGGATAGATGATTCTCTTCCAGGCTTCCTCTTATATACGTGTCCAGTACACGCTCGAGCGTTTTTAATACAAACGAAGTCAGGCTAATAGGCCTAAAGACCTTCGGAAGGACATGCCCTCTTTTGCCTGCCTTTGGTATATAAACTACCCTGCTTTCCGCCATGATTTGGGTACATAGTTCAGTGCTGCGCAGCTGACGAAGAGCTCTCGAAGCCAGTCAATTACGTCCTCCCCCATTCAGCAATAACACAACTGCTACGGCAAAATGCGGAACAACAACAAGTTACTATTCGACAGACAATAGAAAGATACTTGAAGTATTTAAAACCTTTCGAGGCAGTCCAAGGGCCCTACTAGCATTTATATCAGCTGTAGACAGGGTTTTGTTAGATTACAGGGGAAAAGAACGGGAAATTTTCCAAGTAGTTTACGATATGAAAATATTGGGATTTGCAAATTTTTTACAGATAGATCCACCCCTAGGATGGGAAAATTGTAAGAATAACCTGAAACGTCACTATAAGACATCAAAAGATTAGCTGACAATTACGCTTTACGATTTCATCAATGAGGGTAGGAAACATTCACAGGCGATTGACAATATTACGGAATATTGTGCTTTAACAGATAACGGAGAAGTAATGAAAGAGATATTCTCGGGAATACTTCTCCAAAGAATAAAACGATTAGCAGCAGGAACATTTGCACATACAATAATGCAAGTTACCTTGCTGAGTGAGGCAGCAAATAAAATTTATGAGTTCATAGGGTTAGATGAAGGAAATCTTAACCCTAGTCTTATATTAAAAAATAAACAGTACGGACAACAAACTCAGAATAGAGGATACAATCAAGGGACCGACCAACAAATTCAGAATAGAGGATACAACCAAGGGACCGGACAACGGGGTCGGAGTTACTATAATAACTGGAGAAGAAATCAGGGCTTAAACAGACCTAATTATAATAACCAAGCTCAAAACAGGGTCAATCATAATAATCAAGGAAATAATTTGGCTCAAAATAACACTAGAAGTTTCCAGAGCTATAACCAATACTATCAAAACAGACAAAATTATAATAACAATCAAAACAGATCCAATCAAACAAGGAACTCAAATAGAGTTTCCGCTATGGAAGTGGACACAATGAGTCAAGTGGAAGAAGCAGAACAGGAAGATCAAAGGAAGATTTTAATTGTATTAACAATATTTAAGAAAAAATGGATTACCCTGGTAGACCCAGGCTCCACTATAAGCATAATAAAAAAACAGAGTTTCGAAAAATAGAATCTATCAGTTATTGAAACAAATACAACAGTTACAAGGACTTTAAATGGTAATATAACTAAACCGAATAAAAAAGTTAAAACCCCCTGCGAGTCTGAATTCAATTTCCCAGCAAATGCTTGTATGAGGTGGCTGACATTGGACTTCGAGAACCCTAGGATCTACTATTGGGAAACGATTTTATATTCAAAAACGTGAAAGTGGTAGACATTGAAAATAAAGAAATGTTGTTGAAAAATGTTGTCAGACTTCCATTCTAGCCAGTTTATTCGTTAGAAAATAGTGAGGTTGGTAACATTCTACTTGATCATTTGAAACCAGATGAGAGAAGTAGCATTGAAAAACTTAAAAAAAATATAAGTTGATTTATAAAGAGGGTGATTCGCTGACAAATACAAAGTCTGTGCTTTATGAAATCAGAACCGTTAATGATTAACAAAAAACTCAAGAATTTATAGACTACCACTTTATCAAGAAGAAGAAATTAGAAGACAGGTTTTTGATATGGAAAAACCGGGTATAATTAGAAAAAGTAGAAGCAAGTACAGCTCACCTGCTCTTTTAGTACCAAAAAAAAAATTGACAATTCTGGAGTGCAGAAATTTAGACTCGTAGTTGATTATAGACGACTAAATCAACTTACCGTCGATGATAAATATCCACTGCCAAATATTGACGGCATACTTGATAAGCTGGGCAAAGCACAATACTTTAGTACTTTGGACCTAGCTAAAGGTTATCACCGGATTATTATTCATATAATCTAGCTGGATTATATGAATATGCCCGAATGCCGTTCGGGCTGAAAAATGCCCCTGCAACATTCCAGCGTTTAATGAACGAGATATTAGGAGAAGAACACGAAAAAATCTAGAAAACGTTTTTAAAAAATTGCAGGAGCATAACCTTAAGCTACAGGCTGATAAGTGTTCATTTCTAAAAAAAGAAACCCAGTTCTTAGGCCACATTCTTACAAAGGATGGGATCAAACCAAATCCTGAGAAAATAAGAATGATCCAAAACCTAAATATACCCCAAACAGAAAGGCAATCAAAAGGTTTTCTAGGAGTTACGGGATACTATAGGAAGTTTATTAAAAACTATTCAGCTATAGCTTATCCAATGATTAAATACTTAGAAAAGGGCTGCAAAATTAATGTAAGCCATCCACAATATATCGCCAGCTTCGAAAATTTAAAATCTTTAATATCGTCACACCCAATATTGAAGTTTCCAGAGTTTGATAAGGAGTTCACCATAATTACGGACGCTAGTCATTTTGCTATCGGGGCAGTGTTGTCCCAACATGGTCAGCCAATATGTTACACCTCTCGAACATTAAATAATCATGAGCAAAATTCCGCAACGACCGGACAAAGAATTTTTAGCAATCATGTACGCTGTGACGTACATGATTGCGTTGTGACGTATTTTAGGCCTTATATACATGGAAAAAAATTCAACATTATTTCAAATCATTGCCCAATCAAATACCTTAAAAGCAAATATAAGGGAAAAGAATTATCACAACGGCATAATAAATGGCTTTTAAAGTTACAAGAATACAACTATGAAATCATATACATACCTTAATGGGAAAGAAAACGTGGTAGCACATTTTCTGAGTCGCATAGAAAACTCACCTAAAATAAACGACAAAAATGACCAAGAATCAAATTTTGCAGTATCCCAAAATATTTACTCACCACAAAATCAAAATTCCGAGTCAAATTTTGAGGTATCGGATACAATTCATTCAGCAGAAGAGGAGTTGCGAGAGCACATTATCATAAAAGAAAATATCGTTAACCTTCACACTGTCACCATTAACATTTGTTAATATTTCAAATTTTGATTTTGCTATAACTTTTTAGTTTTAAGTCCGATTTTCATGCGGCTTCGGCTCAGTGGCCATTTTATCAAGCTCTTTCTAAATATGTAATCAGAAAACTAAACATTTTATTTTTCCATCTTTTTTTACAAATGAAAATGTTTACCCCTATTTAGGTTACAATTAACATATTCAAAATTCAATGCTCAAATTTGGATATGTGATGTGGAATTACCTAAAAATCTTAAATACAAAATTTTGTGAGAATATCTTTGAAAATGCACTTTTTATGGAATTTCTTTAAAAAAAAAGCAACAAATTCGCCCACATTGTGGGGGCTGAAACCCCATTCATCCCTTTTCCCCAGTCCACAGCACAGTCCATTTTACGCTTTTGCTTACCAACTTAGCTCAAAAAATGAAAACTGTCTGAAGGTTAATAAATACCAAACTCAGCTTATAATAACCTATAGTCCCTACATCCCTTCACAAAAGAACTATAATCGAAGTTGACCCCACAGAAAGTGAATGCACGATCAAAACACATTGACGACGTACACTTGTGGACAAGCAACTAAGTCATTCACATGCTATAGTATTTCTTTGAATGAACTAACGCTTTTAAGTGAAAAGTTAACAAAAGCGGCTTGTATTTATTCAGGTATTTCCCTATACAATTCAATTAAGCCAAAAATAAAAAAAAACTGTATTATTAACCTTAGAACCGTGACTTGGCTATACAACTTAATCTCGTGACTTGGGCACGCAGTGCCAGTAATGTATTTTGTATGGAAATTTAAGTTTTTTATAAATTTTTTTTTATAAAAAGGCCAATATTTCGCTTATTTATGCAAATAATTTATTGAAACAGTTAACCACCAAAAACCGTTAGCAAATTACCGTTATCCATACAAAATATATGAAGAAATATTATGGGCACTGAGTGCCCCGAGTCACGTATAGCGTACTCATCTTATAAAATGACATAACTTTCTTATTATAAAAGATATACACCTGTAATTTTGTCAACTTATAAACAAAAGTACAATCTATCTGCCTACCAAAAAAAACAAAACGGACTTCCCAAACCCCCGAAATTCAACATAAAAAATGAATATGGGCACTGAGTGCCCATCTGACGGTTCTAAGGTTAATACAAAATTTTCCAAGTTTTCTTATTGCTAACATATGACATGTGGACAGATAATTAAGTCATTTCAATTCATTGAGTTTCAATACTTTAAAATTAAAAAATTCAAATTTATTGTATATTGTGCATTTAGGATATCCATGGAAAATGGATATCCCTTTTGGCGGATTACTGCCGTGCACCTTTTTGGCATTGTATTGGTAAGAGTTGAACATATCAAAAATCCAGGAGGCGTTGGCTGACTTAGATCGCATTAAAGTTATTTTTTCATTTTTAATTAATTCGGCTAATATTAATAGCTCGCCGCCTGTTGTTGGTACCAATGGTATTTCCAATGCTGTCGTGACTCGCTCTAAAGCCAAAGCGCTAGATGTTGTTGGTGCAACCGCTTCCAAGGCGCCAAGGGGCTCTCAATCGCGTGCTGATGCTGTTGGAAACGTAGATGGCCTGCCCTCTACCGTTATTCGTGATGATGGAAAGGCTGCCGCTGCCGCCAACTATACCAGTGCTGCTCTCTCTTATGCTGAGATAGCTACACCTGTTGTTGCTGTTTCTTCTGCCACTCGTTCGTCAGCGGCTGTCGTTTCGAGTGCTGCTTGTTCGCTGTCAGCTGTTGCCTGCTCGCCGTTAGTTGCAGTTGCCGCTGTTCCAACTGCCAGTCGTTCATCATCAGCTACGGCTGCTTCCACTGCTGCTTGTTCCCTCTCATCCGCTGCTCGCACGCCGTCAGTTGCTGCCGCTGCTGTTTCGTTACCTGCTCTCGCTGCCGCTGATGTTCATTCCATTCCCACTGCTGTTTCTGCATCTGCGCCGAATACTGCACAGTGGACTACTGTGGGGAAATTTAAACGTAAAAAACCATTCATTGTTGGTACGAATTCGACCCTGGATTTGGAAGTTGCGATCAGACATAAGTGGCTGCATTTATCTCCTTTTTTACCTTCTGTTAATGAGGAGAATATAATGGACTATGTGGCTAACCATGTTGGATTGGATAAAAGCACTTTGGCCTGTTATAAATTAGTCAAGAAGGATGCTGCTCTGCTAACTTTGAAACGTGTGAATTTCAAGCTGGGTGTTCCCCAGGCTTCTTTTGACAAAATGCTGAATTCGGATATTTGGCCTATGAATGTCACCGTGAGACCGTTTCGTTTTTTCCAAAAGGATGTGCTGCCGCGGCTAGCTGCTTAGCATCACCATCTCTGGCCGTGCCGCCAGCTTCTCGCCCCATCAACAAGAATATTAAATTATATTTCCAGAACACTTCGGGCCTCAGAACGAAATCTGAAGATGTGCTATTGTTTAGTTCCCTTTGCGAGTTTGATTTTTTCATCATCATTGAAACCTGGCTTAACAACAAATTCTTCGATGCCGAGTTTTTTAATCCTAAATTCTTCGATGTTTTCCGGAAGGACCGTGACTGTATCAAAACAGGTTGCAATAGAGGAGGTGGAGTGCTTATCGCGTCTCGGACCAAGTTTCATGCGTCGTTAATCCCGTTGAATAATGGTGACACTCTCTTGGACCAAGTTTGTGTGCGAGTCCAAGGGGCATGTGGTCCGTTCTACATTTGCGCGTCTTATATCCCACCAGCAAGTGACGAATCTATCTACAAGGCTCACGTGGATAATATTGTGGCACTCTGGAATCGCATTGGGTCGCATCACCTGTGTGTTTTTGGGGATTTCAACCTGAGTAATTTGATGTGGTCTTATTTGGACAACGATACATTTCTTACTCCTTCAAATGTAACTAGTTCTTCGGAGTCCTACCTGGTGGATAATTTTGTGGGCAGTGACTTGGTGCAGATTAATGGATTTAAGAATAGTCTAAATCGTATTCTAGATCTTATCTTTGTAAGTTATAATATCAATTTCAAATTGTATTATCCCTCCTCTTCAATTTCTCCGTCTAACTCACATCATTCCGCTTTAGTGTTGGATATAGATTTCATTGAATTTCTTCCTGTGCCTAAGTTGAACCATAAAATATCATTTGATTACAATTCTTGTGATTTTGGAGTTCTGAACTCAGTTTTCTCTAATATAATTTGGGATGATTTACTCGTTTCCAATGATGCTGCTGTAAGCTTTGATATATTTAAAGATACTGTTTATAACGAATGTTCAAAGTTTGTTCCTATTTTTGCTAACCTACATTATAAGCTCCCCTGGTATTCGAGAAATCTAAAACATCTAAAGAATTTAAGGAATAAGTACTTTAAAAAGTTCAAATCAACTAATGATCAAAAGTATTACGACTTATATTTAACTCACAAAATTGAATTCAATAAGTTAAACAAGTTATGCTACAATAATTACATTCGTAATTTTGAAACGAACATCAAACATAATCCAAAAAATTTTTGGCGCTACATAAAGTCTAAGAAAAGTGTCTCCAATATTCCAACTTCGGTCTTTTATAATGACGTACCCGCTAATTCAATTTCGGATGCTGCAAACCTCTTTGCCGATTTCTTCTCTTCGAGTTTTGTTTCCGATGATGTCAATGTAGAATCATCCCTAATCGATTCCGGTGTTGGGTATTCAATATTTGAATTTGGTTCGCTGGTTCTTTCAGAATTGTCCATCCTTAGTGGGTCCATTACGTGCTATTTTCAATATGTCACTTGCCTCTGGTACTTTCATTGATGCATGGAAGTTAACTTCAATCACCCCGATTTTTAAAAGTGGTAATAAAAGTGATGTCTGTAACTATAGACCTATTTCCAAGCTCTTCTCGGTTTCTAAATTATTTGAATGTATCATTAAATCTAAACTGCTTTTCAACATTAACCACTTATTAAGCGAGCATCAGCACGGTTTTGTGTCAGGTAGATCTACAGTCTCTAATCTTGCAGTTTTTTCTGATGACTGCTATGCCGCGCTTCAGAAGGGTATTCAGGTTGATGCTATCTACACAGATTTTTCAAAAGCTTTCGATAGGATTTCCCACAACATTTTGTTAGCTAAACTTGCGCGTTTGGGTTTCCATTCCATTTTCCTTAAGTAGATCACTTCGTACTTGAGTCATAGGCGTAGTTCTGTGCTATTGGAAGGGGTTAGCTCCAATTCATTTGAGCCAACTTCTGGTGTTCCGCAGGGGAGCATTCTAGGCCCACTTTTTTCATTTTGTTTATTAATGACATTGGGTCTTGTTTCTCGACTGCTAAGTACCTGTTGTATGCAGATGATTTAAAAATCTATTCGGATATTAGTTGTTCTAATGATTCGCGGTCTCTGCAAGCTGAGCTAGATAATTTGTTTTTATGGTGCTCAAGAAACAGACTTTTCCTAAACATTAAAAAGTGTCATCATATTACCTTTTCAAGATTGTCTATTCCTATAAATACGTCTTACAACATTGCTGGAACTGCGCTAGAGTCTCGAAATGAAGTTAAGGACTTAGGAGTGTACTTTGACTCAAAGCTTACATTTGTCCCTCATATTAACTACACTATCTCTAAATCATTTTCCATGCTTGCTTTTGTGCGCCGTAATAGCTCGGCTTTCTCAGACCCATTTACTTTCAAAACTCTTTATTCTGCTTTTGTGCGATCGAATTTGGAGTATGCTACATTTATTTGGAGGCCTTATCATCTAATTCATATAAATCGTCTTGAGTCGGTTCAGAAGGTGTTTATTCGCCATGCTCTTCGTTCGCTAAATTTTACCGAACCTTTACCTTCATATATTTCTCGCTGTCTGTTACTTAACCTTATGTCATTGCGCAATAGAAGGACTTTCTTGTCCATTTCTTTTATTTTTGATGTTATTAATGGGAGTGTGGATTGCCCCGCCCTTCTTAGTAAAATTAACTTCTACGTGCCGGGCAGAATCCTTCGCCGCTCCGTTTTGTTTAATGTTGGTTTCAGCAGAACTCTGTTTGGTTTGAATGCTCCTATTAATAGAGTTTTGGCTGAGTTTAACCTCATTCTTAATTCTTTAGACTTAGATATCTCGTCTACCAGGAATATTTTTCGCAATGCCTTGAAAGGCTACTTAGCTCTTAATCCTTAGTGTTAAGTCTTTAATGTACATTACATCTCTTCACTCCCATGGTCTGTAAGGTTTTCTCCGTAGACTTGAAATAAATAAATAAATAAAATAAATAAACATTGGTCAGGAGTGATATTTCTCCACTCTTCTTGAATAATTTCCCATGTCACTTTTGTTTGATGGTTTCCTTGCTGCTACTTCCCGTTTTATGATACCCCATAGATTTTCTATGGAGTTTAAATCGGGACTTTGGGCTGGACACTCGAGAACTCTTATTTTTTTCTCTTTTAGCCACGACGAAACGACCCGAGACTTGTATTTCGGGTCGTTGTCGTGCTGAAATTTCCAGGCTAGGGGCAAATCATCGTCATATTCTTGAACGAGATAATTCTCTAAGATATGTTTGTACATTTCGCCGGTCATCTTGCCATCAACTTTCACAATGGGACCAATGCCGGACGATGTAAAACACCCCCAAACCATTACTGACGACCCACCGTGCTTGACTGTTTGTGTATTTCGGATCCAAAGAAGCATTCCGTGGTCGTCTGACATAAGGGCTACCGTCATTTCCTTAGAACTTAGATTCGTCACTCCAGACAACCACTTTCCAAAAATCGTGGCCACGACAAAGATGCTTCTTAGCGAATTGTATACGCTGTTTAATATTTTTCTTTGAAACATTCGGCTTTCGTTTGGCAATCCGTCCATGCAGATTATTTTCAGCTAAACGCTTTCTCACCGTCCTGGCTGATATTTTGACATTGTATTCCATCTCCATTCGCGACCTTATCTCGGTCGATGTGAGGAAGGGCTTTACTCATCCTGGTAATGGCCCTGTCATTAGTGGGAGTGGTTTCTCGTATTTTTTTTCGTGGCACATTTTCAAAAGTGTTGAATTTTTCGTAATGAGTTATTGCATTTACAATTTTACCACGCGATAATGCCATTGCCCTTACTACTTTGGCCACACTTCCCAAATTTCTGTAGCACTTCCATATAGTCTCCCTTTCGTCGGGAATTGAACTCTTATTCTTTCCCATTATAAGAAAAAGTTACTTTCTTCAACTTAGAAGGTGCTGAAATGTTTAAAGTATCACTTAAAAAAGTTTTAACTACCAAAAATACTTTTTAATCACAAATTTACCAACTTAAAGCAAAGTGACTTAATTATTTGTCCGCTTCACAATGAAGAGTGTGCGAATCAATCACCGACTATTTCGAAACTAAATCAGTTAATTGTCTGGAGTAATCCCACTTGGAATGTCATATAACGGGACTACATTTCTGCAGTAGTTCCAGTTGAAAACGAAGCAATGTGCCGTTATTATTACACTCAAAGGAAAATGTGACTCGTGTGACTTAATTACGTGTCCACAAGTGTATATTAAAACTGGAAGTGTAGGTATTTACTCCGATGTTACAGAAGCAGATTATCATAAAATTCAACTTATATAATTTCCATATTCCCTCAGCAGAGCAATTTAAAATTCGTCAAATGTACTAAACGAGCAAAAGAAATAGCAACTGAAGAAGAATTGCAGAAACAAATCTCGTTGTATCATGCTAATGAATCAATGCACAGTGGAATAAGTGAAACATACAATTCATTGAAATATAAGATCTATTTTCCAAAACTTAAAGAATATGTTCACTTAATAAGTAATAACTGTCAAAAGTACCTAAGTATCAAATATGACAAGAAGCCAATAAAACCAAAATTTCAATTCACGGAAACCCCAAAAGAGAAAAACGAAATTATACGTTTAGATATCTTTCATTTCAAAAAACATTCTTTCGTCACAATCATAGATAAACTTACAAAATTCGCAGCTGCCTATAATATTGTCGATAGAAATTTGCGAACAAAGAAAGCAATAATAATCGAGCATTTTTCAAAATTTGGCAAACCAAAAAAAAATTATTATGGACAACGAATTCAGAGCCGAACAACTACTTGCATACTTTAACAATGAGGGGATAGAAGTCCATCTTACTAAACCTAATAACCATACAGGAAACGCTGATATTGAGAGACTACACTCAACTCCGCTAGAAAAACTAACAGGAATTGAGGATCCAAGTCCCTCAACGGAAATGAGGATACAGATCGTTATAGGAAACTATAGTGATTGATATCACTCAACCATTAAGGGGGTCAATACGTGTAAATTTACAAAATTTTCAAAAAAATTTTTTTTTGTGAAATAGACTAGGGGTCTTAAGAATATCCCCCTCAAGTGGTTTTTAATTCTGATGACCCGTTCCCCTGCAGCAGCGCTTTATTGATGGACAATTCGTTCCGCATGATATCGGTAACGCAAAGTTTAAACCGAATTATTTAGAAACACTGGTTTTTGATTATGGAAGTAGAATATCTCGACAAGTTTTAGTCCCACTGATCTAAAATTTGGGCAGCAACTTTTTGAAACATAGAACTTCTAAACTAACTAAAAATTTCATTGTTTTTAGCGAAATCCGCGGCGCCATTTTCGGGAAATTAAGAAAAAAAGGTAATTTCTTTCGGTTGGAGCGTACTTTTGTATTTTCGAGAAAATATTTTTTTTGTTAGTTCGTTTAGAAGGTACATATATTTTCTCATAATAACTAAAAGCAATATTTTTTCAGAAGATTTTTGAGGCGCCGGCACAACTTCTACTACAATTTGGGCCCAACGTTGGACCCCCACCACCGCCGCCATTTTGAGCACGCCAAAAAAAAAAATTTTTCTTGCACTGCTACCTTTTAATAAAAGAATGAGAAAAAAATTGTACCTTGTTTTTTCCGGCGTATGCGCGATTCCAAAAATATACCGTTTACACGTATTGACTCCCTTAAAAGTACCCCACGATCAGCACAAAATGAGGTTCTCCCCGACATTTTACACAATGAAATAAATTCAGTTAAACAAAACATAATAAACAAAAGAAATAGCGATAGGGAAAATTACTTGGAAAGGAGAGCATTGAATGTCGAATTTTTAACATGAGTGCCGCCACAGTGTCACCAAACCCCACGGGGCTCAAAAGCACAGCGTATCAAAATTGAGCGTTGATAAGCGCCCCGAGAGACTAGCTCCCGGTACCGATTGGGATAATGCAAATGGGGCATTACCCCTCCTTGGTAGGGATCGAGGCCTATCTAAACCTCTGCCGTGCTATGGGTCCGGCACCCGGTTGTAAACGCAACTCCATGCCGAGACGAAACTCTACCCGCATTTATTTATTTATTTATTTAAGTATTTATTGAGTCTATGGTTTAACAACCTTACAGACTAGATAACAATTAAAATTAATTATTTAGTAGGTGCACACAAATTACTGAATTATTGAATTCAACTAGAGCCCGTGTGATTGGATCCAGGGACCGAAAATAACTGTTATTTTACAATTTTCAAATCAAAAAGGCATAACGAAAAAATTGTCGGTGGACTTTTTCAAATATACCATTATGATCGTAATGGCCTCAGCTTCACAAATATGACATGCCTTTTAAATTTTTGACTTTTACTATAAAAGTTAAAAATAACTGTTATTTTGTGCCTTTTATAATTTCAGGCAAAAATAACTGTTATTTTTTACTTTTATTTTATCGGTCAAAAATAACAGTTACTTTGTGACTTTTATTTTTTCGGTCAAATATATCAGGCAATTTGAATTTTTTTGGCTGCGTATGCCGAAATTGATCATTTTAAACCACAACATCTAGATATTGAAGCAGACCTACTCACGTACTGGGAGGAGAAAAAGTTTTCCTTTCCTTTTTTGCGACAACTGGCACATATAATACACGCTGTACCAGCTACCCAAGTGACAGTGGAGAGGGCGTTCTCAGCTCTACAACTCATATTACGTGATCAAAGATGCAACCTATCGGATGAAAAGTTGGCGCGCATTATGTTCGTGAAACTAAATTACTCAGAAAATGAATACAAAAAAAATTCAAGAACGGTCTTTACATTTTATAACACTACTAGCAGGACTCCGCGGCTTTGCACGCAAGTTTAAAGCCAATAAATCAAGTTCTTCTGAAACTTTTGTTGATCCCATCAGATTTTTATGAAAAAATTCGTATCTCATTACTTCTCATTTGAAGTGTTTTCACCATATTTGAAATCAATAGGCTTATTATATCAAGTTTCTTCATACAACACCTTAACCCCTGTTTTGCCTCTTTAGACCCCGATTTTCAAAAAATCCCGTCTTAGCGTTTTCATTTTTCAATATGTACCTACAGTTCAAATTTCATATTTGTATGATTTTGTTGATAACACGTTATAACTGTTATTTACGATTGCTACTTAATAACACGTGATAATATTGATAGAACTAATTTCCGCGTGGCTACTTTTCTATCTTCTTTTTTTTCTTACCTGATGTAAGTCAGCTTGTGGCTTCACAGTAGTGTACGCAAGCTTCAATTCCGAAGGTTGTAGGTTCTTTGTAAAATTTTTAACTAGTTTTAAGTTATTTTAATTTATTGTTTCATAGTCTGTAAGGTTGCGTATACATTAGACTGAATAAACAAATTGAAAAAAAAAAAAATTGAAAATCCAACCGTTCGAAGAATTTTTTTTTTTTATAAATAAGGGTTTTGTTTATTTAAATTAAATTACAAACACCTCAAAACAGCCATATACGATTTTCATGTGCACAAAAATTAAAATGCACTTTAGTTGTTGGTGTAAATTGGTTTTCTGCAATACATTTGCGTTTGTCAATTTTTTGTACTACAAATAAATGTATTGGAACAGTTAAAAATCATTTCGAACTCAAAATGTGGCAAGGCAACGTAAAACAAATTTTTCTTTAATAAAAGTTATGAAGCAACGTAAAAAAAATTTTTGGTAAATAATAGTTATCGGCAACGTAAAAAAAAAATCGAAAATAAAAGTTATGACGCAACGTAAAAAAAAATCGCAAAATAATAATTATCGAGGACGAAAAACAATTTTTTTTTCATAACAGTTATTACGCAACGTAAAAATTTTTATTGGAAATAATTATTATAAAGCAATATTTATAAAAATATCTTAAATAAGGGCAATTTTTTTATTTCCAAAAATATTGATAATAATTATTTTAGGTCTCTGCGTACATCAAGTATTGCTAAAAAATAGATTTAAAAAAGCTAAAAAAAAGTTTGTTCAATACGAAGCGCAACGATGACATCGAAATTTTTTTAATGTTTTTGTTTAGAGGAATCTTTCCATTGCGGCCGTTGTACTAAAGACTGAAACAAGTTTTATAGCTCAAAATGTGCGCGTTGACCAGACGAAAAAAATTGTATCAATAGATTTTTAGTCGGTCAAATGGCCTTTGAAAAAATTCAAATTGCCTGATATATTTGACCGAAAAAATAAAAGTCGCAAAATAACTGTTATTTTTGACCGATAAAATAAAAGTAAAAAATAACAGTTATTTTTGCCTGAAATTATAAAAGGCACAAAATAACAGTTATTTTTGTCGAGAAAAATATAAGTTAAAATATAACAGTTAAAATCTGACTTTTTTGATAAAAACCATAACCGTTACGGTCCCTGATTGGATCATTCAAAGCATAATTCGACTTATAGGCATTAACATAAAAGGTGTAGTGCCGTCTAAGATTTCTGGTAGGAACATTAAACCTTACCAACTCCAACAGTTGCGGGCAATCAATATTACCATTGATAATGTTGTAAAGGAAAGTTATTGTTGCGATCACTCATTTGGGTGTTAAACCAAGGCACCACGAAACTCCCCGAAGGGCCGTCCCAAGATCAGGCTGGAGCACAAGGCTCCACAGGCACCCTGATACCTGTGGTACCAGACAAAGCCTCTGGTCAGACTGCGTAGCCATGCTACTACCAGTTGAGCCCCATTTAGCTCGTGGACTGGTGACTACCGCACCGCACTTGACCCCATTCACGTACGCACTCATTCATCCATTCAATAGACCACCCCGCTCATTCACTCACACATGCGCACTTGGCAATACACCAAACTGCCGTCGCCGCCGGAACACCGCATTCGCATACCCATTCAATTCAATTCAGCTGGCTGGTGGAGAGTGCTTCACGAGTGGGCACTCACACAACACATGCAACCAATTCCCTCTCACAGCCCCACACATACACTCAGCACTTGCACTCAGGGCTCTCTCATGCAAAAATGCATTGAGTGACCCGTGTCCAGTGAGTAGGAACCCAAGGGTCAAGCCGAAGCCGAAATTCTTGAGCCCTACCACAAACCTCACGTCCCGTATGTACTCATACGTCGTTCTGCCACGGGGACTTTCGTCTCAACGTTGTTGCCAACGTTGTAGAACACAGTCCTCCAGTATGCGCTTACGCTTCATACTGTCAGCACTCTCTACACCTTCGCCTTGCAGTCACTCATACTGCAGCAGCACCTGTCTATTCCCCTCCTTAGCCCGAGGCCTACGGCACGCCGTATGACTACGAGATCTAGAGGGGCCGCACCCATCAACACTTGCAATGGATCGGTTGATACAGTGCGGCACACAGGCATACATCCTAACAGCATTTCACGCTGAATAGACAGCAAGTGTTTGCGGCCTACAACCGTCGCGGCCAGTTCATGCCATGCCGACGCTCAGTACGCAGCACAAGCTACGAACAGACCGTGGTAAATGGTACGAACTGCGCGTCGGCCGAGTCCCCAGTCACTCCTGAGTATCCGGCGCACCGGCCCATCATACACACAGCCCTCTCTTTCAACTTGATCAAGTGGGGAGCAAAACTCATTCGCTCGCCAATGGTTAGCCCCAAGTACTTGACTTACGTCTCATACCGGAGGCCAACACCTTTCACTCGGACAATGGACGGACGACTGTGAGCCAGTGTGCCATTCAGCAGCATGGTCACAGTCTTGTCCATTGCCACTTCCACACCCACTGATTCACCCCATTCACACACCATACACATATATTGCTCCCCCAAGCGCTCTACATCTGCCCTTGACCTGCCCTCCACAAGGATAAGCAGGTCATCCGCATATGCACAACACTAGCATACTGCTGCGAGATGCCGCAGTAGTGGATCCATCATGTAGTTCCATATATATGGACCACAGACGGATCCCTGCGGGCATCCTCGAGCCACATTTATTTCAACCCGTTCATTCACTCCAATCACACATGCCTTTCTGTCTGAGAAATAGCTCTTCCAGAGAGCTGTTTCCAGACAGTCGACATTATTCAACCACTCAACCACTTTGTCCCAGCGCAGGTGATCAAATGCCCCCTTAAAATCAACAAACATACCGAGAACATATTTTTCACAATTCTCACGCACCACCGATTTTTTATACATCCACGCATCTTCCACGCCGAGACCCAAACTGTCTATCCGATAGCCCACCCACATGCGCTTGAAGCCGATCTACAATAATCCGTTCCAGTACTTTTCCAAGTACTGGAAGGAGACAGATATCCCGATATGAACGGGGGTTAGTCCTGGTCTTATCAGGAGACTTCAAGAGCACCACGACCCTAGCTATTTTCCACGCGAGTGGAAAATAAGCCTCATAAAGGCATTTCTCATAGATGGCCTATAGGTACTCCGGAATGACTTTGTAAAAGGCTTTGCACATCTCGCCAGTCAAACCATCTACACCCGGTGACCTTCTAGACCTAACCAGTCCAAATGCATAACCTAATTCTCCATCTTCTAAAGGCTCAGCAGCTGCCACTTGTGCTGGTGGTGTCTGTTGAACCTCCCTAGGAAAGAACTCGGCTAAGAAAACGTTCACACTGTCCCTCCATGTTGATGTCATAGTGTCACCAACACGGAGGGCGCTCACATCCACCTGCTTCTTCTTTGAGCGGCAGATCCGATAGACATGACCCCATGGCTCATCCCTATGGTCTGCCATAAACTCCCGCCAATTATCCTCCTTTACGCGAACAAGCATACTTTTATACTCATTCATACACCTATTATAATCAGACCTGCGCTGGGCCAAGTGCTCAGAAACTTTCGTCTCAGTCGCCTGACCGACCGCCTCTTTGTACTCAGCTCACTTTTCCACCACTTCACCCGCCTCTGATTCACTATTTCTCATTTCTGAAGCATGCTATCATTCACACGCCAGACACACTCGTTAAGTCAAGCGACCTGGTCGTCCACATCCATGCATTCAAACTCACTAAGTGGCACTTCCGAGACCACTTCACGAACATGGAGAGCATAGGTCTCCCAATTCACACCACAGGTGCGCCATCGCCTGTTACACACACCCGCCCTTTCATTCATACTGTGGGCAGGCACAGTAATCACAATTCGGAACAATTTGTGATCGCTTATGCCCCACCCACCTCGGACACGCCAGCTGAATTCAAACATTCTGCTCGCAGCCCCATTCACTAGTCACGTCAATATCACTCGCCCCTCTAGGCCCGTCAAACGTATACCATTCACTTGGTTCGTTGAGAACAACAATGTCTCGCGGAACCAACCATGGCATTCGCATCCACACCTACTAAGACAGGTGTGCCGCCTACTAGACGGAACACCGTGTCAAGATAGTCCAAGTGGGGCTCTAGAGTCTCACCATACTTGCAGTAGACACTACCCACAATCATTTTGCCAAAGTGACCTTGCACACTAACACAAACACCATATTCATTCGCACACACAACCATACAGTCCAGATGGACGTCATTCACAATTACAGCTGCATTTGCCCTGGTGTCAGACAAGACCCGCATTGCTGCAGGTATTCCCCGTACGACACCATTGGTGGCGTACGGTTCCTGCACCAGGGCAATGGCACTGCCACATTTATACATACACGCACCAAGTTCACACATCACGGCATATGCGCCCTGACAGTTCAGTTGTACTGCCTGTAGACCCATCAATGACGAGCCTGCGCCCTGGCCCAGCCGGCTTGCCCCGGAACGCGCAATTCTGGCAATGCAGCTCATTGCTGGACGCGATGTCCACAGCGATGCCACAGCGCCGACAAACGTCCGCTTTCATCCTGTACTCAGCCACTCTGTGGTCAAAGCTCAGGCACCTAAAACAGCCAGGCATCGGCATGAAGGGCCGCACGCGAAGCGAGAACCACTTAATGTAGCATCGTTCCGCCTCCAAAAGGGACAAAAGCAAGCCTTCATTCCCTTCCAACACGACGTTCGATGCTCCACCAAAGCCAACCGTACACGGGCGGCTCACCATACGAACACCTTTCTTAAAGGCGGCCGGGCTTATCTGCTCTTCCGCTCTCCGGTTCAACTCATAGAGCTCATCCATGAATTCACCCCCTGGACGACAACCCTCGGGCCCAGCTTCTCATTTGCAGTCACGTCAAGTGCAAGCTCGCTCAATTTGGCGTTCTTGGTCAACTTCACTGCTTCGGCCTTGGAGGGGGTGCGAATAATCGCACCGCCACCTCGCAGTGGCTTCACCTCGTGAAGCCTCACGCCCAATGAAGGACCCGCCTCCTTAACGACCTTGGTGGCCACCTCTTTTCCTGATGCTTTCGCATCACGGCTTCGCACCACAACAGACCAAGTCTGCGCCGGCTGCACAGTCATGGCCTGCGCAACCGGTACAGACACCGTCGCCAAAGTGGCGGCCGCCTGGAAGGCGCCCACACGCACCGCACCTGGCGCCGGCATGGCCCGTGAGGCCGAAACCCCAGCACTTTCCAGGCCAGCGATGCGGCCCTTCAAGGTGGTATTCTCGGCCACGAGCTTCATGAGCAACAGGTCATACTCGCCCGCGAGCTCAACCACCTTTTTAATAGCGGCGGTGCTGACACCATCCGCACCAATCACGGCCGCCATGATCTTCGCCGTGATGGCCTTCAGGGCAACCACCGACGCCTGCGCCTCTGACGCAGGTGGCCCCTGGTCAGCAGCCGCCGCCTTTCCCCCTTTTCCATTCGCACTACCAAGCGCGGCGCAGCCGGCGCCTCAGCCGCAACGACGGGCACGTCCGCACCCGCCTTCAGGGCCGTGACTCAGCACCTTTTGCGCTCGTGCTAGCCTCACTCATTTCCTTTCCGCCTATAGTGTCGGCGGGCGAAGCCGCGCGCCCAAGCCTCTTGAGAGGTGGCGAACGTACGTCCGCCGACACTGACTCCGCATCGGAAGACGTCATGTCGGTGGTGTCCCGACCGGTCGGCTCCCGGGCAGAGTCGCACCCGACACTCCCTTTGCGCTTAGGGCGCCCCATTCACACTGTATTCGCACTAATTAACAATAAACTTTGCAACAACAACTGCTATGTTCAAAGCACAACAAAAACAACACTCACGCAACTCAAGTAGTTGTAGCAACAACTATGTACTATGCACGCCGCACATTGGGCAAAAACAGGCAAAAACGCTCGCATTGGAGCAAATCCAAAAGTTGCGAATCTGAATTTTTTTTTTTACTTGTAATATAATAGGGGTATCGGTTAATTCGTGCGGTTTTTTTTGGGAAAATTGAAGCTTTATTGTGAAAAAATGGTTACAAATTTAATATTCGAAGTATTGTCCATCACTAAATATAACATTTTCCCATTTTTCTGGCAATTCACGAATACCCTTTCTGAAAAATTCGGCCGGCTTTTCCGCTATCCACGAATCGATCCAATTTTTGACTTCTTCATAATTGGAGAAGTGCTGGTCAGCCAGGCCATGTTGCATTGATCGGAAGAGATAGTAATCGGATGGCGCAAGGTCTGGACTATACGGCGGGTGGGGTAGGACATCCCATTTGAGCGTTTCAAGGTCGGTTTTGACGACCTGTGCAACATGTGGCCGAGCATTGTCATGTTGCAAAATTACCTTGCCATGCCTTTGTTGATATTCCGGCCGTTTTTCGCGCAGTGCTCGGCTCAAACGCATCAATTGTCGTCGGTAGACTTCCCCTGTGATCGTTTCATTCGGTTGCAACAGCTCATAATAGATCACACCGAGCTGGTCAAACTTTTTTGGCTGTCCGGGCCGTTCATCGTCCTCCAAGTCAAAATTGCCACTTTTGAACCGTGCAAACCACTTCTGGCACGTACGCTCAGCTAGAGCATGCACACCATACACTTCCACCAAAATACGATGACTTTCGGCAGTCTTTTTCTTCATATTGAAGTAATTAAGAAAGTACTTCCCGCAAAAACACTTTATTCGGCACAAAATTCGACATTTACAGAGTAAAAAAAAGTATTGTTGTTTACGCTTCAGCTAAATGACACATACTGATTTTGAAACTATATGACAATAGCTTTCCAACACATATTTGGAAAGGTGAATCACTGTTCACAAAATCAAGTTAAGCCATCTGTTAGAAAACCGCACGAACTAACCGGTACCCCTATTAGATAGACTAGCGAGACAGCAAATCAACTTTTCAAGTCTCTTCATCCCATGACCTGGACTTTACGGCCTTTCAAAGTTGAACGTTTTATTATATTATTTTCACTTCTAGCAAAATATCGTTAACAAGGATGTCTTCAGATGCCCGTAGAATCTTTATTTTTTAATGAAATCCCATAATTTTTCACATGTGGGGTTATGATATTTAAGCAATTATTATATCAAAAAATTGTATTTAAAAAATGTTTATTTTGACAAAAAAAAATATCTAACCTTTGCCTAATTTTTTGATAAAAATTAGAAAAATCGGGATTTTCTCTGGACTGTAACTTTTGAGATTCCACAGCATTCCACGAAATACATATATACTGATTAGGTGGGACATTCAGCTAAATGATGGTACTAAACTAATCTGCGGAGTCCTGCGACTAAATGAATGCGAGCAATTTTCGCATGCCAACCCAAGCACTTTTTGTACTCAGTTCTGGTGAGCAACGATATATTTTTAACTGCTGAGCAAAACTATAACGTATGAAAAACAGCACGGCTGGTGTTGAAAGGAATAAATATGTATTTAAATATATAGAATTGGGATATGTATATATATATCGCATTGATTTATCTCTGTCCCTCTGTTAATATGTCTTCCAATTCTTCTGTCTGATGGAAGGTATTCATAATAGCTTTCAAAAAAGTTGAGACACGAAACTGAAATTTCGTACAAACACTTTGGAAATCATGGGAACAACATATTGCCTAAAATGGGCGTGGTTTGCCCATTTTTAACAGGGTTGCCATATAAAGATATTTTTCAAAATATGAACTTTTAAATATTTACCGTCCGTTTAGGGATATTTTTGTCTGGAAATAGGAGTGACATGCCTCTTTAACCCCTTGAGATACATAAAAAGTCATTATTTTAACTTTTAGTGAGGAAAGTTATACTTGTCAGTTAACCTTTCCCGTGCTATATAAAAGTAAATGAATAGTTTAGATTTTTTTAGAAAGAGTTTGCCTACTTTTATAAAAGTGGGCTAAGTGTCTCTAGGTTAGGTTAGGTTGGAGTGGCAGCCTTCAATGTGAAAAGCTCACTTAGGCACAACCATTGGCCCGTTGTGATACCACAGTGGATGGCGCTACTCCCCCTTATTGCGCCTGGAACCATGAAGATTTCGTGATGAATCTGGCTATGTCCCTGATATTCAGAGGAGACAGTCCAGTTAGGCTATCGAAAAAGGCTGAGCCGAGGAATTTAAATTTTCTTCTGGCTAAAGAAGGACATTGACATAGCAGGTGGAGAACGGTCTCGTCGTCCTCCTCAGAGCCGCACCCTCGACATAGGTCGTTGGATTGCAGACCCAGTCTTTCATCATGCTTACCCATGACACAGTGTCCCGTAAGCACCGATACCGTTATGCTTATCGAGTGACGACTAAGGTTGAGCAGCCGATTTGTCCGTTTCAGGTTGAAAGTTGGCCAGGTTTGTCGGGAGATGTTGCAGGTCTGTCCCTCAGACCACAAATCGTTTGCTTTTTTATAGTAAAATTGCTTGAGCATCAGTTTAACTGATGCAAGAGGAGCTCCTACAGCGAGAAAGGACGAAGCACCGGAGAGCAACGTACCCGCCGTGGCTAATTCGTCCGCCTCGCAGTTGCCTACAATGCCCCTGTGCCCTGGCACCCAGAGTAGTGGGACATTGGAGCGTCTGGCTAAGGCATTTAGAGACTCACGGCAGTCCAGGACCAGCCTAGATGAGGTGGTCGTCCTTGCGAGCGACTTGATAGCTGCCTAACTGTCTGAGTAGATGTGGATATCTGCCCTATGCGCGCTGTCGCGAATAAGCCAGATGGAGGCCTGATATATGGCCATTACCTCCGCCTGGAAGACACTGCAGTGATCAGGCAAATGTGTCTCTAAAGAACATTTTAATGCATGACAACAAAATGTTAGCCTATTTTAATATTGTTAAAAATAAAGTCTGTATAGAGAGTAGGCGTGGCCGTGGGTGAATTTTTTTCATTTTTGGAATAAATCATCTTCTACTTATGGGAAACCGTTATGCGAAAATTCAATCCTTTATCTTTTTTATTTCCGAAGTTATTACATTTTTCGTTACACAATCGGAAACCATAAACCGTGCTGCGAAAAAGTGCTCAAATTAAAAAACGCTAAAACACGTGTAACTTTATTTTTGATCTTCTACGAGAATCAGTTATCAAAATATTGACTTTTTTTTGCTTCTGATTATGCATGTTTTTAAAACTCTTAACTTCCGACTGTAGGGTATAGGCTTGCCACCCGTCCTCCATTGTGAAGGACAGTCCTCCAAATTACTCAAATGTCCTCCGTCCTCCAAAGAAGGTAAAATGTCCTCCACGAACACGAAACATGTCAATTTTACTATTTCCTTTGGTAGAAAACACGAAATGCATAATAATAATCTGAGTTGAAATTAACAATGTTTCGTATAAAAGCAGCCTTAACCTATTGATATTTATTTCGATAAAATTGATATTTTTTGTTTTGATCTCATTATTAATTGATCTCTTTATTATTAATTTTATGATATCATTAAATACAATATAAGTCTGATTAAAGCAACAAAGAGCAATGACAAATATTTATTTAACCTTCACTCTGTGCATGGGGTATACAGTTCCCCATAGCCACAGAAAATATGAATTTGTGAAGGTATTTCCTTCTAAACGATATATTAATACATATACTTATCATTGGATAGCTATTGATGAAAAGATTCTAAAAATAAAATCAGTTCTTTTTTTTTAAGTGTGATTGGGCCAGTATACCCATATATTGCACACAAACTGTTTGTTGTGCTTTGGGGAATAAATGACCCCGTTATTTATACCAATACATTTTGTAAGCAAAACTTAGCCAAGTTCTGAACCACTGAAGTTCTAAATCACGAGCACACTCACCGGTGGAATAACAAATTCAAAGACCGTGTGCAAATAAATAACAATAAAATACTAATACAAAAGCGCTATTTAAGTGTGAAATGAAAAAAGGCGATATTTTCAAAACGCTCTGCCCGCTCGGGATTAGTCGCATGTTCGTCTACCGGTGCATAAAATTGTTTGAGGAGACTGGAGATGTTAAAGACCGCCACCGGTCGGGCCGTCCGCGCACAGTTCGAACACCACAAGTCGTTAAAGCTGTCAAATCAAGAATTCAGCGAAATCCGCTCTGAAAACAGAAAATCATGGCCCGGGAGATGAATATCTCGCAAAAGTCCATGAGTCGAACTATTAAAAAAGACTTGGGACTTGGGGCTTTCAAACGCCGTACCGGACATTTGTTGACTACAGCTTTGAAAAAAAGAATGGAAAAATGCAAACGTCTGTTGGTGAAGCACGCTGAGAACTTGCACAGAAAAATCTTGTTTACCGATGAAGAAATTTTTAGCGTGCAGGAAAGCATCTGAACTGATTCCACGGGTCGAAAAGGGTCATCACCCAGCTTCAGTCATGGGTTGGTGGGGTGTCTCTTACGATGGGGTCATTGACTTGCATTTCTGCGAACAAGGGGTCAAAACATCGGCCACAGTTTACCAAGAAACCGTTTTGAAAGCTGTTGTAAAACCACTTAACCATTCTTTGTTCCAAAACCAGCCGTGGACTTTCCAGCAAGATTCTGCGCCGGCCCATAAAGCTAAAACGAGTCAAACCTGGCTCCAAAACAATTTACCAGCATTTATTTCCTCTGAAGAATGGCCCTCTGGCAGTCCTGATTTGAACCCGCTCGATTACAAATTGTGGACAGTTTTAGAGGACATGGTTTGCCACAAAAGATACCCCAACATTGATTCTCTTAAGACAGCTTTGATTCGTGCTGTGGCCAATTTTCCGATGCACGAGGTGCGTGCGGCTATTGGCCAGTCCGACTTAAGTCGTGCGTGAAGGCCAAAGGCGGACATTTCGAATGAATGTTTGCTTTTTGTATACAATATATATCAATAAATATGTAAACAAAAATTAGCCCAAAAACATTTACTACTGTTAATTTTATAGCATAAAACGTGTGTAACAGTATTTATGTCCCTACTAAGTATGTATGTAAAAATGTATGATTGTTTATAGTATTTTTTGGTGTCCTCCAAAGCAATTTTAAAAAGGTGGCAAGCCTACTAGGGTACCAGCTCCTGGTAGGGGAAATAAAAAAATTATACCATAAATTCTCTGAAGAATTCTAAAGATAACGAAATCTCAGTTCTCTAGTGCAAATACTATAGATGCTAAAGCTCAAAACAGGCGATGCGAGCGTTTTTGCCTGTTTTTTCCCAACGTGCGCCGCAAATGCCTTACGGCAACTTGCTTGAGCACAAGCACTTGCACAAACAATGCAGACAGGCCACCTAACGGTAACCTGTTTACACTTTTGTGCACAAAAATAATGTACCGTACCGTTGGTAACTCAAAATCAAAATTGAGCATTGATAAGCGCCCCGAGAGTCTAGCTCCCGGTACCAATTGGGTTAATGTAAATGGACATTACCCCTCCTTGGTAGGGATCGAGGCCTATCTAAACCTCTGCCGCGCTATGGGTCCGGCACCCGGTTGTAAACGCAACTCCACGCCGAGTCGAAACTCTACCCGCATTTGGGTGTTAAACCACGCCACCACTGATCTCCCCGAGGGGGCCATTCCCATAATCAGGCTGAAGCACAAGGCTCCAGGGGCACCCTGATTCCCGTGGTACCAGACAAAGCCTCTGGTCAGACTTCGTAGCCGTGCTACTACCAGTTGAGCCCCATTTAGCTCGTGGACTGGTGACCACCGCACCGCACTTGACCTCATTCACGTGCGCACTCATTCATCCACTCAATAGACCGGCCCCCCCACACAGCCCGCTCACACATTCACACTTGGCAATACACCAAACTGCCGTCGCCGCCGAAACACAGCATTCGCATAATCATTCATTATGGCAATCAGCTGGCTGGTGGAGAGTGCTTCACTCACACACCACACACCGTCCGTCCGACTAATCCCCATCCGCCCAAGGTCCCTCAAATCTGAGTACAACGGGCACTCACACAACACATGCAACCAATCCTCTCTTACAGCCCCACACATACACTCAGCACTTGCACTCATGGAAAGGAGAGCAATAGGACCAATCAAAAATTATAAAAGGGTACGCCATAAGGACGAACCTTATTTTAGAATAACTTCCTTAGAAAATGTTCACCACGCCAATGTTACGCGACCTTTAAAAATTTCAGATCTTCAAATACTTAATGACACTCCTGATGATGACCAACTTAGCACAAGGGCACTTGCAGGTGACTCCAATACTGGATGAGGCAGGTTATATGTACAATGATTCACAAGCAGAAATAGTAAATGAAACTAGCACTATTTTACACATTATACAACCAGTCGAAATTTTAAAAGTAGTAAAACAATTCAAGGAAGATATCAAAGAAGCCAAAATCGACTTAACGAATTACAAATAATAGAAGCAAAAATTAGAACGATTTGCCCCAACCAAATAAATAGAAGCAAAAGAGGATTAATGAAATTTGTGGGAAGAAGATACAACTGGCTATTCGGGCTAATGGACGATAGTGATAGACGGGAAATCTTAAAGTATTTGGATATTCACAAAAAAATAAACATAATATTATTAAAACTGTAAACCAAAAAATTTCCATAAATAATCATTTTTACGATACCAAAGGTAGGTAGGTAGGTAGATGTGGCGGCCCTCAGATGGGAGCGCACGTAGGCCAAAATTAGGCCCATTGTGATGCCACTGGATCGCTTTCCCCTTCATGTTAGTAGGTCTCAAACCATCCTGAACAATTAACGAAGCGTATTAGGCCTTTGGTGTCGATGTCTGATACCACGACGTACGATACCAAAACTCTACTAAAAAAATAATATACAAGAAGACAGAGATAAATTTAAAACAATCCTCAATGATGTAACAAAAGAAAACCGAGAAATTGCTATTCAGTTATTATTTAATGACATAATGAATAAGTTAAGATATTTAGAGAATAAAATTAGTGAAATCCAAAACAATATTGCCGCTGCAAGACATAATTTAATTCACCCTGCAATATTGACGAAGGAAGAAATTTAATCCTACCAAATAGACTTCTATAAACTTAAACTTTTCAAAATTGGTGTTCTATCATATGAAAACCAATCCATTATAATAGCAGTAAAAATTACAAACAATTTTGTATTATCATAGTAAAAATAATTTAGAAATCGATGAGAAGAAGGAATTCATTGTGACAATGAATAATAAAAATTATAAATATGAAAAAGACCTGCTGATAAGTGACTCAAAAATTAGTCAAAACTGTATTTTTAAAAACGTACAGCTGTGTTCAAGTTTTCTAATACAACTAAATTAGAAAAATTGGGAGATGATAAAATGAATGATGAGAAAACTGATACAGAACTGTGACAACAGGGATTTAACAATAAATAAGAATTATTTAATAACCTTCAATAATAGTAAAATACACATACATAGCCAATCTTACATACATAACAAGCTCTTCGTCAGCTGCATAGCACTGACCTTTGTTACCAAATCATGGCGGAAAGCCAGAGTAGTATATATACCAAAGGCAGGCAAAAGAGGAGGAGGAGAAGGACATTAGGCCAATTAGTCTGACTTCGTTTGTGTTAAAAACGCTCGAGCGTGTACTGGATACGTATATACAGTGCGTTTCAAAATAAAGAATTAAAAATGAGTGCTATATTTAAAAAACGTTTCGAAGTAGTGTTTTTGGTAAACCATCGAAAGGCTCCAAAAATGAAACCTCCACAAGTCGCAAAATACACGATAACATCAGTTTCATTTGTGAGGAAGTGGGTCAGTCGATTTAAAGAGTTCGGAAATGTTGACGACGAGCCACGGAGAGGCAGGAAAATAACTACTCAGAACAAATCGGATAAGGCGATAGTCCGGATGTTTGATAACACTCCAACTCTTAGCCTGAAACAAGCGAAGGAAAGATTGTCGCAGAAGAGAGTTGAAGTATCAACGGCCACTATCCGACGTAGACTTCTCAAATCGGGCATTCTTCATAGAAGTACCATGTCGAAACCGCTATTGGGTGAACACATGTGGAAAATCGTCTGAAATGGGCTAGAGAAAATGGAAATACTAACTTGGCCATCTCAAAGTCCAGATGCAAACGCAATCGAAAATGTTTGGTCCTTAACGAAGCAAAAGCTTAGAGGAAAAAGAATATCAACAACAAAACAGCTCATTTTGGCATTAAAACGGATTTCGAGAGGGGTTTCTTTGGAGTACACTCAAAAATAAGCCAAAGTTGTAGCAAAAGATGCCGAGCTATTACTGACAACAACGGAGACTGTATAAAGTAGTGATAATAATGCGAAAAAGATCTTTGGACAGCCTTTCAGAAAAAAATATATAATTTATTACTATGCCTTCTTTTGTGAGTGTTATTAGCAACACTTTATTTTGAAACGCACTGTAAGAGGAAGCCTGGAAGGGAACCAGCTATTCACGGCTCAACATGCCTACCTTAAAGGTAAGTCCACCAAAACGGCTCTGCACGAGGTCGTGAGGACCGTAGAGAGATCTCTGTCGTTTAAGGAATACACCCTGACGGCGTTTCTTGACACAGAAGGAGCATGATATAACGAGGATAAAGAAGCCATAGTTAATTCCTTGTTTACCCTAGGAAATACTCTAAGCTCCAAACTGGTTAGAAACTGGAGGATGTCTGGTGAGCCTTCAATATCGGATCATAAAATAATACGTTTTGACATTGAAGCTTCAGTTAGGAAAATTCTGAGAAACCCCAAGAAAACAGACTGGGAGAAGTTCCAGAAAACACTGAGCCTAAACTCCACCAACATTGGGACGGGACAATATCAGGAACTCCATGGAACTAGAAACTACCATGAATTGCTTCAATAAGACAATAATTGATGTATATGAGAACAGCTGCCCAGTCAGCAAGATTGAATCCTCCAGGGACGTACCCTGGTGGTGCAAGGACCTTAGCATACTGCGAAGCAAGGTTCGCAGGCTATACAACCGGGCTAAACGTACCGGGAACTGGTCCTTTATAATAAGGAGATCAGGGAAGCCAAGCGCAGAAATTTCAGGAATTTCTGCGAGAATATAGAACAAACCTGCGAGGCATCTAGACTCTATAAGGTTATGGCAAAGCGCGACAGCCTGTCCTCTACCAACCTCAGGAAAAGCAATGGGGAATTTACCGAAGGTGAGGAAGAGAAGGTTCACCTACTTCTAGATACTCACTTCCCGGGCTCTATTGCTTGGAGAAGGACGGGACAGGCTGAGGCACTACGCAGGATCTCTAAAAGAGATTGGATAGTGGCAAAAGAAATTCGGTTGGAGGAAAGGGTGCAATCTCTAAAAGAGATTGGATAGTGGCAAAGGAAATTTGCTTGGAGGAAAGGGTGCAGTAGGCGGTTAATACCTTTAAACCACTGAAATCACCTGGACCTGATGCCATCTTTCCGGCCCTACTACAGAAAGGAATGGACCTTAATAGACACCATCTCCTGAAGATAACTAGAGCCAGCCCGGCACTGGGATATATACCAGATGCCTGGAGAAGGGCAAAGGTTGTCTTTATACCGAAGATCGGGAAGAAGGATCCACTTCACCCGAAATCCTTCAGACCAATTTGCCTAACTTCATTTGTACTGAAAACTCTAGAGAAAGTTGTGGACAACTATGTAAGGACGACAGCCCTCTACACACGTGTCAGCATGCATACAGGGCAGGACGCTCCACCGAAACTTCTCTATGACAAATGAGTTGCAGGAAAGTCTAGAAGAGAAGGAAATGGCACTATGTGCCTTCCTGGATAAAGAGGGGGCTTTCGACAATACCTCTCAGGAAGTCATAGACAATTCTCTAACCAGCAGTGGCCTGACAAATCCCTGTGGATACACAGTATGCTCGCTACTAGGTTGGTGGAGATACAGACTAGTACGGGCGGCCTAGTAATAGCAAACACAACCCGAGGCTGTCCCCAGGCAGGAGTACTATCCCCTCTTCTGTGGAGCCTCGTGGTTGATTACCTGTTACAGGAGCTGACTAACGCTGGCCTAACGGCCCAGAGTTATGCGGATGACATCGTAATCCTGTGCTGTGGGAAATTTATAGATATCCTGCGGGTTAGGATAACCTTAGGAATAAGGTTAACCAAGAAATGGTCTACAAAGGTGGGGCTGAATATAACCCCGGCGAAGACCACCATTGTACCCTTCACAAGGAAATATAAACTTGAAGCTCTTAGACCAATCTGTTTGAATGGGATAGAGTTAGGTTTCCAGAAGGAGGTGAAATATCTAGGAGTTATATTAGATCAGAAACTACTCTGGAAAGTTCAAAATAGAAAATTTATTTAAAAGGAGATCATTTTCCTCTTTCATTTGATATCCATATCTTCATCATTGCACAACCGCAAATATTTTAAAAAATATTTGAAATGTGTATGTCAGGTTTTTGGGTCAGAAAAGGAAAAACTGACTAAGCCAGGATACTATAAATGACCTCTAGTTTCACGTCTCGGACTCGGCAAAAAAAAATTGTTTCGCAAGGTGTAAATGTAAAGTTGGTGTTTTTACTCAGTGCGTCATAACTTTGTCATTTTTCTTTCAATTCTATTGATATTGGGCTTAATTTTGCTCAAATAATATATCTTTCATCTTAGATTTTAAAACCAGAGGAGATAATTTATCATATTTAACCTATAAAATAAAAATTCGAAAATTTATGATTTTTTTAATTGGTCGAAAAATTCACTTTTTTACAACTTTCACCGTCAGTAACTTCCCCAAATCTGATCTGGGGTCGAATCGAGCGATCCGTGAACGTATCGGCAATCGTACGAAAGAAAATTCCGTGATACGTTAACCGTGTGAAACAAATGGGATGATGGCATACGAAAGCGAACGGATCGTAATTATTTCAAAGTGTAATAGATTTTTTGTCCCCTTTTTACAATGTTGACAGTGACCGCTTGCACTCAAATCTTAAATTGAAAATTTCCGAAGCAGAATTTTCACAATTTTGTGAAATTTTTTAACAAAAGCTGTAATAAAGAGATTATGGACGGTGTCTTACTCTTTTTTTTTATCATCCGATGAAAGTGATGTTGACGAAAGAATTGTGCAAAGGCGATTAAGGGACCAAAGCAACCCATTAGATTTACCAAGCGCGGCGTAAGTTAAATAAAAAAATATAAGAAGAAACTTACTCTGTACAAAGTTCTCTTACAGATTTGTAAAAAAATTTCGCTTGACTAAAGAAGCATTTAAATATTGTAACGATGAAGCACTTTGTGCTGTGCTATCGAGATAGAGAGCACAACTAGAATGTGCAAGAAACTTCGGCGCGATAAGAAAACCAGTATAAAAGCAGCAGTGTGCAGCGCTGTCTGTCAGCGCGATCGACTCTTAGTTGAATAGGCAAAGTAGACACACTTGTAGATACAAGCAAGTGTAAATCTGTAAATAAAGTGATTGTTGGTTTCTGACTGCGTTTGCGCTGAGTAATTGAAGTTGTTTTGTTTTCAAACACAATCAAAACGAACTCGGATTTTCGTAACATTTGGTGTCAGAAGTGGGATTGTGCTACTGAAAATAAATTTGAAAAAAATAAAATAAAATTATAAAACGCAAATATGGTTAAACTCGAGCAGCTGAAGGTGGACCAGCTGAAGAAGAAGCTGGCTGCTTGGAATTTGCCAACTGCTGGCGGCAAAGTGGAGTTGCAGCTGCGCTTGCGAGAGGCGTGTGAGGCACGAGGCATCGATTGGGCTGCACACGAGTTCGGAACGCAGGAGCTAGAGGCGTCGGCCAAGGCAGAGGAATCGCCTGCTGGTGCTGCGTCGATGCAAAATACGGCTGCAGTGGCTGCGCCACTACAAGCATTAGACATGAGCCAGCTAATGATTGCAATGAAAGGCATGTACGAGACTTCCAATCGTGAAATGTCGGCGCAAATGGCAGCGAAACTGGAAACTTCGAATCAGGAAATTTCGGCAAAAGTCGACACTGCGAACCGAGATATGGCGGAAAATTCTGCGCGCATAGAGCAGAAGGCGGAAGAAATTTCCGATAGGCTGAACGTGAAAGTTGAGCATCTCGAGACGCGAATGGACAATTGGGACAAACGAGTTGACGACCTGGATGATTTCCTGCACAAACGAGTCGATAGTCTGGAGGATTCGGTGAACAGGAAAATCGACGAGCGGCTTAAAGAGGTACAGCCGCGAGAATGATTGCCGCCAGTTCAGGAAAGTTTTGCCTCCAGAACAGAAGTGCCTACTTATGATGGTGCTGCACCGTTCGATACATTCAAGCTACAGTTCGACCAGTTGCTCTGGAAAATCAGTGGACCGATATCAGGAAAGGTCGGAGATTGGCACTGGTGTTGAGAGGTCCTGCGGCTGAGATAATTAAATCGGTTCCAGAATGTGAAAGAAGCGATTACGAGGCCATCATGAGAGCGTTGGCAGCGAAGTACAGCAACGAGCACAACCATACGCTGTACTACTGTGAGCTGAAGAACCGCAGACAAAGAGCCAACGAGGCGCTGCGGACATATGCAGCAGACATTGAGCGGCTCGTACTGTTGTGCTACCCGAAATTCGGCGCTGATGATCTCGAGGGGATGAAGATTGAGTCTTTTATTGAAGGTCTTCATGACCCCGAGACACGTCGCAGTGCATTGATGATGGGCAAGCCGACATTTAAGGAGACGGTGACCAGCGCGATGACATATGAGGCGACATGGATTGGGGGCACTCGGTATGCACCTGCAAGGATACGCCAAGCTCTGAGACACTGGGCAGGCCACGGGTGGTCTCCTCTAAAGTTGTTTGCTGGACATGTGGCAAGCAGGGTCACATAGCACGAGACTGCCGTCAACGAAAGAGGCGTTCCCGTTCTCGATCACAATCGCCTGAAGCGAGGAACACTGACAATCGAGGCTCAGCCAACAAGCGCAGGGCTGAGGACGACGAGTCGTTAAACTAAAACGGGTCAGCCCAAAGGGGCGTGAGCTGATCCCCACAACCTGCTGCCGCACCGTCCTTGTCTCGCAGTTGAAACGACAACCCAGCAGCTTGACGATTGAAGGAAAGATAGATGGAAAGTTGTTCGTGTTGACACTGGATACTGGAGCGTCATATTCGATCATAAAAAGGAAGCTTCTGAAGAACTGGGAACCACTGCATGGCATACAGCTGAGGACTGCGACTGGCGAGCGTGGAACATGAGTTAATCGTCGCGGATATAATGGACGACGTGATTATCGGCGTGGATTTCATGATTAGGCACGGTTTTACGCTGGACCTGAAAGAAAATGTGCTGAGGTATGCCAACGTTGAATTCCCCCTGCACACCGGCTATGAGCGAAGCGTGGCGGTAAGGAAAGCTGTCTCGTGTCAACACCAGAAGATACCAGCGAATTCCGAGGCGATTGTGTGGGCAAAGGTGGACGAGGACGATGGGACAAGTCGGCTGTGGGTTGTAGAAGCGCAACAAGGACACGACAACATAATTATCGGACGTACATTAGTGGAACCCAAAAATGGCAAAATACCAGTCAGGATGCTCAACCCACTGAACACGTCCAGATATGTCGGAAAAGATGCGGTCATTGGCGAGTGTAGAGAGGCTGAAGCAGTTGTCAATTGCGAAAGCAGTCCACCCGGAGGAAGTAGGAAACGCGGTTCTAACATGGACGCCATACCGCAGGAGAACCAGTGGAGCAGCGAATTGACAGCCGAACAGAAACAGAAGGCGCGGTCACTCCTACAGCACTATGGGTCAAGCGGGCGGAACAACAGCCATAGTGAAGCACAACATCGACACCGGAAGTGCGAAACCGATCCGCCAACCGCCAAGACGAATTCCTCTGGCCAAGAGGGAAGAGGTCGCAACTTTAATCGAAAACATGGGTAAAGAAAAGGTCATAGAGCCTTCGTCAGGCCCTTGGTGTTCGCCGGTCGTGCTAGTCAAGAAAAAGGATGGCAGTACCCGGTTTTGTGTGGACTATCGGAATGACGTAACCAAAAAGGAGAGTTATCCATTACCTCGAATCGATGACACCCTGGACACACTGTCAGGCACACAGTGGTTTTCCACGCTCGACGTACGCAGCGGCTATTGGTAGGTGGAGCTTGCAGACAAGGACAAGGAGAAAACGGCTATCAGTGTTGGCGATGGTTTGTGGCAGTTCACCGTCATGCCGTTTGGACTCTGCAACGCACCAGCGACATTCGAGCGGCTAATGGAACGTGCTAAAAGGGCTGCATTGGCGGACGTGTCTGGTCTACCTGGACGACATAATCGTGATGGGTAAAAGCTTTGACGACCACCTGGGAAAGCTGAAGGAGGTATTCGAGCGAACACAAAAAGCCGGGCTTAAACTCAACCCAAAGAAGTGCTCGCTGTTTCAAAAGGAGGTCAAGTATCTGGGTCATACGGTTTCCGCCCGCGGAGTACATACGGATGAAGGCAAAATCACAGCGGTGAAAGAGTGGTCCCGACCACGCAATCTACATGAACTCCGCAGTTTCCTGGGCCTGTGTACATACTACCGAAGATTCGTTCCTGGATTTGCGAACATAGCTGGCAGCTTGCACAAACTGACGAAAAAGAATCAAGCCTTCGCGTGGGGCGAAGAGCAGGAGCAGGCTTTTGCACGACTGAAGTATAAACTGTGCACTGCTCCAATTCTGGCCTTCCCGTGCCTGGAGGGATGTTTGTGCTGGATACAGATGCAAGTGGGCATAGTATTGGTGGTGTGCTATCACAGATAATAGATGGCCAAGAACAAGTGATAACATACTACAGCAAAATTTTGTCAAAGCCTGAACGCAACTACTGTGTGACACGAAGAGAGTTGCTGGCAGTATTGGAATGCGTAAAACACTTCCACAAATACCTGTATGGGCAAAAGTTTCGCCTGCGCACAGATCATGCTGCATTGAAATGGCTACTGAACTTTAGAGATCCTAAAGGCCAACTGGCGCGGTGGATCGAGCGGCTGCAGAGCTACGACTACACTATAGAGCATCGCAAGGGTAGCAGTCATGGAAATGCCGATGCCTTGTCACGCCGTCCGTATAAAACCGAATGCAGGCATTGCTCGCGAGCCGAAAGCAAAGAGCAGATAGTGGACGTCCGATTAGTAAGCGTTATGCCAGAGGAAGAGTGGTCTGTGGAGAGGATACAAAAGTACCAGCGCGAAGATACGGATCTTGCAAAAATCATTGAAGGCAAGGAGCAAGGCGCACGTCCAGACTGGCAGAGATAGCCGGTGAAAGCCCGATCGCTAAGGCTAACTGGGCACAGTGGCAAAGTCTGCGGCTGTCTGATGGCTGCCTATACCGCGAGTGGGAGAGTGAGGATGGCCGGACCAGCAATTCCCTAATCGTAGTCCCGAAATGCAGGATCAACGAGGTCATCGAAGCATACCATAACGACTTCAGCGGAGGGCACCTAGGCATCACAAAAACTGTCGCCAAAATTAAAAGACGATTCTACTGGGTAGGATGCCAGGAGTCTGTAGCCGATTGGATTAAGAGCTGTGAACGATGTTCGGCTGCGAAAGGGCCGACAAGAAGATCTCGGGGCCGCATGCAGCAGTACAACGTGGGAGCGCCCTTCGAGCGAATTACCATGGACGTCGCCGGCCCATTCCCACTTAGCACCCAAGGCAACAAATATGTGCTGGTGGTAATGGACTATTTCAGCAAATGGCCCGAAGTGTATCCGATTCCTAACCAGGAGGCCACCACGGTCGCGGAAATGCTGGTAAACAACTGGGTGGCCAGATTTGGAGTTCCGCTGGAGTTGCACTCGGATCAAGGCCGGAATTTCGAGTCTCTGGTATTGAAGGAAGTGTGTGAGCTACTAAGAATAAGGAAAACTCGCACCTGTCCTTTGCATCCCCAGTCCGACGGCATGGTGGAACGATTCAATCGGACGCTGGAAGAATATCTGCGGAAAGTAGTAGGCAGGAATCAAAAGGATTGGGACACGCATATTCCACTGTTCTTGATGGCGTATAGGTCAGCCCCGCACGGTACGACATCACTCACTCCAGCCCGAGCAGTGTTCGGCACGGAGCTGAGGTTGCCTGCTGACTTGAAGTTCGGAGTGGTCAGCACGACGTAAGGCGCTAAGACTGATTACGTAGTCAATAAGCGGTCGGAACTGGAAGAAATCCACTAGTTTATAAGGGACCGAATCCAACTGGTCAGCGATAAGATGAAAGCCAGATATGATTTACGGGCTAACACAGCGGGGTTCCAAGAAGGTGAACTGGTAATGCTTTACAACCCGCAGCGGAGGAAAGGTTTGTCTCCAAAACTTCAAACGTAATGGGAAGGACCGTACAAGGTTGTGACCAGGATTAATGACGTGGTGTACAGGGTTCAACGCTGCGGCAACAGAAACGCCAGGTTGAAAGTAGTCCATTTGGAGCGCCTGGAGTCTTACTCCGACGGAGCCTCGGCACTTGTTCGGGACGAACAAGTCTAAGTGGTTGGCAGTGTAGCGATGAAGCACTTTGTGCTGTGCTATGCATGAATGCATAGCATACTTTTAGGCATGCACTTTGGAGTACGCCAAACTTGCTATAATTCCGTTATGGCGAGGATGGTTCGCGAAAGGTGATGGACTTTGCCAGAACAATCGAGATAGAGAGCACAACTAGAATGTGCAAGAAACTTCGGCGCGATAAGAAAACTAGTATAAAAGCAGCAGTGTGCAGCGCAGAGGGTCGAGTCTTAGTTGAATAGGCAAAGTAGAAACACGTGTAGATACAAGCAAGTGTAAATCTGTAAATAAAGTGATTGTTGGTTTCTGACTGCGTTTGCGCTGAGTAATTGAAGTTGTTTTATTTTCAAACACAATCAAAACGAACTCGGATTTTCGTAACAATATGTTTTTCCGCAGCAGCCTACAGCGGCTCAACCAACGCTGCAACTAGCAGCAGTGGTTGGTTGCGACTAGTTGATTGGAATTGGACATAAATACTGCAATTAGCTCCTTTTGTGCCGCACTTATTTTATTTGTATCTGTCCTAACATAATCCTTTTAGCAATATAATTGGTTTTTTATAATTTCTTTTTTAAATTTCTTACATTATTAGTCTTTTCTTATCGTTTACGAACACAATTTTTTGATCGAATGACAATTCGTAAGAAAATACTCGTTAACGTACGCACTTTCGGAAGGCATAATACCGAATGACGTTAGCGAGTACTCGTTCACGTCTGGCGTAATACGAAATCGCAACTTTTACGTGACGAGTTGTACGTTCACGGATCACTCGATTCGACCACTGATTTGGACAATCTGTATATCGCTGGAAAGGTTAAGGTATTATCTTCTGACCGACGGACAGTTTGTGTTAGTCTGATGATTCGTTTACGAGATATATGCTCATACCTGAAACAACAGGGAAAAAACTGGTTTTTCGAAAATTTTTCGAAAACGCTTCTTAAAAAATTTTTTGATTTTCAGTTTCGTGTTCAGCGGCCCAAAGTTAGTCTCGAAAACACTTTTATTTTTAGGTGCATTTTTCGTGTCGAATAGTGTAATCTAAGGATTATCACGGGAATGCTAACAGGGCATTGTAGTTTGAATTATCATCTAGCTAAACTAGGAATCCGTTAAAACGGGTATTGCACGGGTTCTGCTTGCAGGAAAACGAGACTGCAATACATATACTAGGAGAATGCCCTGTACTCATGCATAAAAGAAAGAAACACCAGGGGGACCATCTTGTACCAGGTACAGAGTAGGTATCCAGAGGTCTAGGAAGTATACTAAAATTCCCTTTGGATACTCGACTCAATGACAGTCTTTGAAGTCCAAGAAGGGTGCACAATAGATCTACAGGTCGCAGTGCATTATCCCCATCAATAATAATAACTACTTGTTAGACCTACAAGTCGAGGGTTGCATCTATTCGTGAATCTCGGCTCTGCTAAGTAGCAGAGAGATCCAGGCTGAACACACGATATGCAAAGAGGGGAACACCCTAAGGGGGGTAATATCTCCATTGCTGTGGCTATTTACCTCGAGCCCCATACTGAACGCTCTTAACCGGGGTGGGGTCAAAGTAGTTGCGTGCGCCGATGACATCGGCTGACTTCATAAACGCAGTTTGCAAAGCAACACTGCATTGCATATAGTTCATAAACGCCATTGCCTTATTTTTGACAATGCATTGAGTTCATAAACGCATGGTAACCCTTTCCAATGCGCAACAGTTGCCGAATTTGTGCATGGTTTTTATTTGTGTTGCTTTGTGTATTTTGGCAGTCGAAATGACGGACACATCGTAAGATAAATTTTTATACAATTGAAATTTATTTGAGTTTTTATTCATATACATATTACAACGATTATGTATGTTTAATGTATACAATATAGTGAAAAGAAGTGGAATCACGAGAGGAAGAAGCTCCTTATTGAAGTACGTTTGCGATGAGTCAGAATTCAGTGCCAAGAGAAAGAAAAGGAATACAATTTGGGAACAGATTATGCGGGAGACTAAGGAGGTTGACAGCACATTCCCATTTTCTAGAGATGAAGCAACTAGATGTTTTATAAATATAATGGGCACATATAAAAAAGAATAAAAAGACGTAACAACACTTCTGGTGAGAGTTCTACGAACTGGGAATTTTTCGAAATCTTAGATGAAGTTTTCGGCAGCCGCAGTAGCGTCCAGGTGCCGAGTGAAATGCTCGAAAGTTCACTTCAAAGTGAACTAGTGGAAGACTTAACAAGCGATTCCTCATTGACGCCCACCAATAGCCCTTTGGCGATGAGCTCAAATGTAGCACCTTCAGATACCACCACACCAAGAAGTGTAATAAAACGAAAACGATGCGATGTTCTGGATTTTTTGAGCAAAGAATCTGAGGCAGATGCCAAAATGATGAAGAAACTATTGGACATGGAGACAGAAAAACTTGCGGTGGAAAAGGAGAAAGTAGCTGAAGTGAAGGAAATTCGTGCCTTATTCCAGAGAATTGTAGAAAATTCACAATAATTTTTTTAGTTTATCAACTTTTTTGCCCTGATAGACTGAAGACTTTTTAAGTTGAATTTAAACCAAATATGAATGTAATAAATTTATTCTTATCAATTGAATTGACAATGAAATGCTTTTAACTTTTAAAATTTAATTGATATATTAGGCTGATAATAAAGTTGCCAATGCATCTCTCTTTGCTTTTGCCTCTCTCTGTCCTGATAAAGTGGTTTCTTCGAGCGTTTCAGATTCGATGATGTTTGGTTCTTCTACTATTTCATCTGCGATGTTGCTTTCATTTACAATAATAATGTTATGAATAATCATACATGCCATTGTTATTAATTTTGGCATATATGGTCGTTGTTTTTAGTATTCAAAATTTTTTTTTAAAACGCCAAATGCTTGTTCCACAACTACTCGAGTCGAACTTAGAATTATATTGTACTTCGTTTGCATTGGTGTTAAGAATCCGTTATCACGATAAGGCACCATAATAAATGTTTCCAACGGATAACCTCCATCGCCCAAAAAATGGTAATTGGAAGAAATATTAATTTCGTAATTCATTATGGCCTTCCTGATAGGGCTCATTTGCCAAATGGATGCGTCATGGCATGCGCCTGGACAACCGATAAATACATCAATAACCTTCATGTGACTGTCGACAATAGCCTGAGAAAAATTTAATATGAAAATAATTTCAGATTAAAAAAAGTGAAACACATATTTACTTGTGCAATGATTGAGTACGTTCCTTTTCGGTTGCGATAAGTGATTTCATCTTTGATTGGTTGCGAAATCGGAATGTGTGTTCCATCGACACACCCTAGCACAAAGGGAAAAGGATTGAAGCGTAGTGTTGAAAATTCTTCACTGATTTGCTTTTGTTCAGCTGTAGTCTTTGGAAATTTTATAACATCTCCCTTTAAGCGGAAAATCATCCTTATTATTTTAACAAACATTTTATGTGCAAGACCAATTGCCACATCAAAACGATCGCTGACATCTCTAAATGAATAATTATTGCTAAGTTTCCAAATCGTTATTTGTAATGCTTTTGCTAATGAAATTCCAATGCGCCCAGTTGTGAATGAACGCCACCAAGGTCTTATCATAATCTGTAATTTCTTAAAAATAAAAATATTACTTATTTCCATTTAACATTTAGTAATAAATACCATAAATGTGCTCTTTTTCATTCGAAAATGAGAGTAAAATACGTCGTCCTGCATACTCTCTATGGTCTTGCAAAACTTGGACGTTTTGGGGATTTTTCTTTTTCGATTGCACTCAATAGTCAATGCGATACGTCGACGCTTTCTTTTATTTAGAAAGTTTTTAATTAACGTGATGTTGCTGCCTTTTTTTCGCTTCAGCCACTTCTAAAGCGGTTTTCAATACAAAAGCGAAGGATTGCTGCAGATTCATTTTACAGAAACAACGAAACACACGACAAAGCATTTATGCGTTCATAAAGGTTTAAAAATGTCATTGCATTATTTGACAGCGCAGTGTTGCAATCCAGTATTGCTTTGCCTTGTAAGCGCAAATGTTTGCAGTGTTGCTTTGCAACCTGCGTTTATGAAGTCAGCCATCATTATTATGGTAGGACCCTTCCTAGATACAAATAGTGGCATCTTGGAGGGTGCTCTTAGAACTCTGAGCAGCTGGGCCGCTCGATGCGGGCTGGAGATTAATCCTACCAAAGCAGAGCTGCTACTGTTTACAAGAAATCACTGGTAGCGTACTACTCGTGCAGCAGACTCTTCGGCAAAAAGTGGGGCCTACAACCGAAGATGGTTCGTTGGACCTACACAGCAATTGTTGTACGGAGCACTGGTGTGGTGGCCGGCGCTAGAGAAGAACCACAACATTAATAGACTTAGTGCAGTGCAGAGGGCGGCGTGGGTCGGGATTACGGGGGCCTTGAGGTCCTGCCCTTCTGACGCGTTGAACACGCTTCTCCACCTGCTGCCAAATGAATCTTTTATAGGACGGACGGCCGCTTCGAGCGCATTGAGACTGAGAGAATCATCTCAATGGGCGGAAAGACCTTACGGACATAGTAATATCCTCACGACGGTTCCAATGGACTTAAGTGGGGATACGGAATACACCACAAATGGTGCCGGCTTTGATGTTGGGTTTTCCACGCTCTTCCTTTCCAGGAACCTCCCTGTACACAGACGGTTCAAAGATGGACTGTGGAGTTGGGGCAGGTATTTACTCTAGGGATTTGGAGTGTCTTTCAAGCGGAAGTCTTTGCAATAAGAGAAACCTGCAGGATTCTCCTACAGCAAGAAGTCCGAGGTAGGGATGTTTACATGTTTTCAGACAGCCAATCAGCAATTAAGGCACTCACCAAGCCCATAGTTAAATCTAAACTAGTCAGAGGCTGTAAGGAATTGCTAAGGTTGGTGAGCAGCTGGGAGGATCTCACCATCTGTTGGATACCCGGTTTCGCGAGAATCTGAGAAAACGAGTCGGCTGATGAGCTGGCCAAGGTGGGATCTGCCATGGACTCACAGCCCGAAAGGGTGGCACCGCCTTTAAGTGCAAGGCTAAGACAGTTAAAGGATTATTTCCTGCGGAAAGCGGATAGTTGTTGGCGCAATCTTCCCAGCTGCAGAGTGGCTCGGCAGATCTGGCCACGCTACAACTCCCATAGAACCAACGACCTGCTGCTAAATTCTCGTAGGAATGTTTTTAGGCTAACCGCCGTGATAACGGGTCACTGGCCAACTGGTCTACACGCGGCGAGATTGAGAATCCCCCACAACCCTTTTTGCAGAAGCTGCAGGGAAATCAACGAGAGTGAGACACTCGAACACTTCCTCTGCGGCTGCCCTGCCTTAGCATTTAAAAGACTAAATCCCTTGGGGAACAGTCTGATTAAATCTCTAGCTGATATGTCTGAGACAAGATCCTAGGACAAGGTCCTATTTGGACGATGCGGGTTGACTTTAGGGCCCAGTATCTTCTCCCACGCAGGGAAGACCCAGTCGCGGAAGCGACAACAAAATGGCACAAAAGTGCTAATTGGGCGTGCGCAGTGAACACGCAATCGCCGCTACCTACCTAACTACCACATTGTTTCTCATTTTATAAGACAGTATTAAAAACGAGCTGTCACCTTTATTTACGAGGAAGATCTCACCTTTATAATTGCATCATGATGACGCACAGCAGCAAGTTAGCTTCAAAAAATCTACTTAACACTAGAAATACAATTCCATTGTGGTCATTTTGACGGTTTTTAATTTTTAGATATCTGTATTTTCTTTAGTATTTCTATCAAATTTTGCTTTGATGACTTTTATTTTTATATGGGGTTCTAAAATTAGTTCTAGAATTAGGGTTCTACAATTACAATTAGCCAAATCAGATGTGTACTTTACGAGATATCAGCGGATATAATATGTAGTCTTTGTAGGTATGGAAAACTTGTGGTCTTTCTAGTGTTAAGGGATTTGGTGTAGGATTTATAGAAAATTTGCTCTTTTACCTATCTGCCAGACCAGTTATTCTATTTACTGAATACCCGTATTGTTTTTTTATTGACAAAAAAATTCAACTCTTGCCATTTAATTTCACTTTTTGCTTTTATTGTTTGTAGCGACCATTCAAGTCGGTATACAACTACTTTTTTTGCGTGTGCACATGCGCATTCTTTATTATTTTATGTACTTTCATACTATGTAAGTTGCTGCATATTTACGAGTTTCTGTCGTTATAATCAAAATCTAGTTTGTTTAACAAGTTCTGGCTTGAAGCCAATTCATCTAACTCTGGATCAGCGTATTCAAGAATATTAAAGTCATCTCCAATTTCTGCTGTCAGCGATTTTAACAGGTCATCATCGTTCCCATCGCCCAGCCCACCTAAAATATCTCCAAAACCAACATTTTCATCAGGGTCTAACTTTTCCATGTCAGCATCTCCGTTGTCTGATATTTTCTCTCTTCGGCATTTAAGGGTTGACTTATTTTCAGTCACGAGTGACTCCTGGGGCATGTTTTCCAAAGATTGTAACATTGCAGCATTCTTTAAAGTCGAAATGGTTATCTGCGCTCTGCTGTCTGTGCACTGATACAAATTGGCTTTTTGAGCGTTTTGCTGCATGCCGGATTGGAATTCGTAAGATTGTTGGAAAATATTGCTCCGATTTGGGACTGGATCTAATACCCACGATGACGCAAGCCCTTGTTGCTTTAACAATAATGTTCTAAGTTGCTTATTCTCTGGCGGATTGTTGTCCTTTTCTAAAACATTTGATTGCTCTATTAATATGGTACTATCCTGCACAGGAATCGTTGGTAGGTTTGCATTGTAGATTTCTTCCGCAGCAAAGGTCTGCACTGGGGCCTCGGGAATAAGGTCGTTATTGTACATAGCATGGTGTTTATCTATAGTACCACCTTCAGGGCAGATATTGACGTCGTAAATCATTCCTACCAATATTTAAGCAATTCAATAATCTTCATACGACTTTTGATTCCAATTGTTTTTTACCTCTATTGGTATATGCATTTGTTTGAGCTTCTTTGGCTTTAGCCTGATGCTGTTTCCAAATGCGCTCCTGTTCCTGCTCTTTTAGAGTTTTTTGATTTAGACATATCCGTTCTTGGTCCTACATTGTAATGAATATTATTAAAGTAATTATAAAAAATGTAAAGGTAATATTCATACCTGCTGCGATCTGCGCATCCTCAATGCGGAGCGATTATCTTTCGCATGTTGCAAAAATGGGGCCTTCTTTTCGGTAGAAAGCGATCGCCACCTCTTTAGAATTTGCTTACAGCGATCATTCCAATTGGGATAGATTTGTTTTAATTCTGGATGTTGAGTATTGGCATATAACACAGCAGAAATTGTTGCCATATCACCTAGGTCTAATTAAAAAGGGATAAATATTGAAAGAATTAGACTTTTATCATTACTATGCACATTAGGTCAAATGATCAATTTTTCTGTGCGAAAGTCAAATTTCGTAAATGCCGTTATAAATTTTTCCCCCCTCATCATGTTAGAAATACTCCAAAGCAACGAAAAGTCCACTTTGTTTTTTTAAAACATAAAGTACCTTTTGACAGTATTCAGTCAAAGTCACTTTATCGACAAGTCATTGAAAATTTATTTGCTGAATCAGTATTGATAGTAAAGTTTTAAGCGCGTATTGTAAAAATTGTGCGAATAATTTAAAAAAAGTTTGAAATGGAAAACGATGAATTAAGTACGTATTAATGATTTTATTAAAAATACATGGAATTTTTTTTTTTTTTTTTTGTGAAAAAAAACTAGTTTTTTAACATGTCCTGAAAGCTTTTGCGGTTGACTTCAAATTTTAACTTTATGCAAGCTTTTAAGGTTTCGGCAACATTTGGCAAACTTAAAGTAAAAAGAAATGAATAAATTAGGATATTATAAGTTCATTTAATTTTATTTCAAGTTGCGCTTTTTTGCGTTTTGCTAGTTATACCAATTTTTCAGGATACTACGCTATGCAAAAAATCGAGTTATTTGAAATTTGGCTCAAGGAACGTTAAAAGGGGAAAAAGCGTGATGCAGTTCTTAATCATGTTGTAGAAAATATTTGTGTTTCTAAAATTTCCGATGATTGCAGGAAAATAATAGAAGAAAAATTACTCCTTTTCTGCAAGTACTTGGCAGCAAAATGGCAAAAATGTAGCAGAAAGGTGGAAACATTTCGAGCTGAAAACTACGCATTGTTTAGTACTGTAACACATTTTGGATTAAAAAAATCATCAGTGAAAGCCTTCGGCTATTGGACGTCAAAGGAAGGAGAATATGCAAAACTCGTTTTGGAGGGAACTAGATCTTCGTGTGGATATGCCTAAAGTAAGCGGCTTTGGTAGCACAAATGACCGAAATACTACGCGCCGAGCTTTCACTAAACATGCAATCTTTGCTGATATCACTGGCGTTGACCAAATCTTAGTGTTCCGCTTTAAAATTATATTGATTTGTTTATCGTGCCAGTTTCTATTAACTTCAAGTAAATTTCAAACGTTCTGCTTTCAAACAGCTGAAATTATTCAAAAGTTACATCCTTGGTTGCCGATAACATCTACTGCTGCTATCTGCTGCTGAATCGCGACATAAAATTTACAAAGCCGACAGATTGCATCACATTCGTTAAAACAACCGCTATAATAATTTTCTGGATGTATTTAATAGAGTTGTTGATACTTCTGATCCTCTTTTTTCCTCAAAATATTTAAGCAGACGCATGCAACAACGAAAGCTTGTACAACTTCTACCCGAAGTTATCGAGTTGTTAAATTGTGATGATCCAACGGAGGATATTGACGATTCAAACAACAAACACTAAAACAATTTTGGGAACAAATGCAGTATAGCGAACCCTCATGAAAAAAAACCCGAAAATTGGACCATATAGAGTTTATTTTTGTGAATCTAAAAAATTAAAAATTTTGCCTGGGAAACGCCCATAAAAGGCGTTTTTATTAAAAAACTAAATTAATCTTTAATTGACTTACACGATATGGGTATCAAACGAAAGGTATTTTTCATACCTTTCTATTAATGTATAACATTACATACGTAGTATGTACTAATTAAAAGTTTTAGGCGAACATTTTTTTTTAATTTTTTCAAAAACTGATTTTTTTTTTAATTTTTTCGCTTAAAACTTTTTATTAGTAGGTTAGGTTAGGTTATGGTGGCTGCCTCTATAAGAGACACACTCGGAGGCCCGAAAGGCCCATTGTGATACCACATATATGTGTATGTTTTTGAAATGTGTATGCAACACTGTTTTTTCCAACATATGTTACAGCACACATTTCAAGCGGATGGGGAAAGGGAGGGGAGGGGACCTACAGTTTAACGCCGAATCCGAACGGCGATTGGCAGTTTTTTCTTTCACACTTGGAGGTTTTGGCCATTGCCTGCCAAGAGCGCACTTGTGCGATTCTTGTAATTCTCATCTGCTTCATGTGCATAGCGGTAGAAGTAGATGAGCGTTTTTTTCCAGCCCGAGCCAGGAATCGAATCTGGGGTGCTCGGTATGAGAAGCCAGCGCGCTACCCGCTGGGCTATCGAGGCCGCCGGATTATTAGTACATCTTACGTATCTAATGTTGCACATCAGAAGAAAGGTATGAAAAATACCTTTCGTTTGATACCCATATCGTGTAAATCAGTTGGAGATTAATTGAGTTTTTTTGAAAAACACATTGAACTTTGACCCCGAGCCACGCCTTTTATGGGCGTTTCCCAGGCAAAATTTTTAGTTTGTTAGATTTAGGGGCCAACCCTCTATATAAAAGCATACTCATTTATTTTTTCACGAGGGTTCGCTATACTGCATTTATGCCCAATTTTTTTTTTCATTTTTGACCTCAGACAAGTTAATGGGCGTGAAAGGGTTAATATTTGTTTGTTTAATTTGTTAATATTATACCTCCTTTTGCCTTTGCTACGATTTTGGCTTCAAATAATACAATATTTTAGCCGTTATTAATTTCGCATAGCAAAAGTGGTCATTTGACCTAATGTGCTATGGTACGAATTTCCATGTAAATACAAGTTTTTTGGGAGTGTTAAAAAATGGATAAAATATCTTTCCGAACCCGAAAATTGTTAGTGCATATTTGTGCATATTTCGCTTTAAATGCATATTCTGGCATATTTGCAACAAATGCATATTTGTAAGCATATTTCCAGCAAAATCCATTTAGCAAATTTTTTTACATACACAAAAAAAAATTACATACAGTCAAAATCCGTTTGCGTTTAAGGGGTACATAGTTATTTCATACGAAAAATAAATCAGTTAAAAGTCATTTAAAACACAAAAAATATTTCTTATTTCTTCCTTAACTTAGTTCTTTTTGTAGTGGTACCACATGGTCACCTACACCGGCACTATCCGTCTGATCGTGCAATTACATATTCCGTTATGCGCTGGTGTCAGGTTGCCACTCAACGCGCGCGCCACACTTGTAAACAAAGCAAGTCAGCACTTGTAGCGGCGGCCGAGCGAGTTCAACGCTACCTACCGCAGCGCACTGTTCCTAACGGAACTATGCAAGATCAGCTATTTTGGTCCTTGCCTACGGATTGGTCAGTGAAAATGTGCTCTGGAATAATGGGCGGAGTATTGGAAATGCCATGCAAGTATAACAGTTATGTTTTTCTTTATAAGCCATAGTTTCCACATAATAAAGTTAACTTCTGTTCTTGCGACAAGCATAACCACTGTGTTTCACTGCTCGCATAGAAGTTCATGTCGGCTCTTTAGCCACTAAGTACTGGCGCGGCTCGCCTTCACAATAAGCCAACCCGAACTGCTTTCCTACGGACAATTACAGAACCCATCCACTTTTACGTTTGACACGTTCTTTTAAGATAATAGTAACAAAAACTTGACCACGTTATAAAAGAAGGGCCAACAACAAAATATGTTATGAATTCACCTCAGAAAAAGTTTGCGTACAAGATAAGGTTATGTAGCAAACATTTAATGGAAACTAAATTTTGTCCAAAAATTAATAACTTTGTGAATATGATTTTCTTGTTGGAACTTCCTGCAGAAGTTTCGGCATAAATTGTTATATCCTTACCCCCCTATATATTCAATTAGATGCACGTCAGGTGACTAGGGAGAAACTTTTCAAACTTTTTTGAGCCAGTTAATAGCAAACATAGCTTCACATCGTATGCATTATGCCTTAAGGTCATCGTAAAGTTAAAAATAAATGTTGGAATCTGATCCAAACTTTTTAAACCTTGGTTTACATAAGCTTTTAGAATATGTAAATAACCCCCTAGAACCATTTCTGAATAAAAACAGCCTGCTCACTCCTTTACTTGGCATGCAGCCCCATACCAATGCCGATGCATATGCTACGCTTCACTGTTAATGTGAGATTTTTATTATTAACTGAATCCTCTCCAAATTAGTTGATGGTTTTCTAATGCCAAATATGCCAAACCATTAATAATACTTTTTTTTAATAATTGACTGGCACGACAGCCCGCTTACGCGAGACTAAGGCCTAGCTTCCCGCAACCACCCGTGTTGTGCGTGTGAATTTGTACGCGGGTGGAAGGGACCTACAGTTTTATACCGGTTCCGAACGGCAGGTTGGGAGCTTTTTCATAAGCAATTTTTACTCTCAGAGGTTTGCCATTTCCAGCTGAGAGGATAGCCACCGAAAGAGAAAACGAGTTTTCCCGTTATTTTTTTTAGGTGTTATTACAGGCAGTATTTGAACCTGAGGTTGCTGCCTTCGACTCGCGGTCCAACGCACTAACTAACTGAGCCACGGCGGCTGCCATTATCAGAGAATAATAACCCTTCCCACTTTTCATAGATAACATTACATCGTCCCGGAAATTCGGCTTTCTAGACTCTATGTTGGACATTTTCACGAAAGCAATTCTGTGCTCCTTGTTAGTAAGCTAAATAAGGGCTTCTTACATGATGTTATGTAGGGGAAATATGTTTTTCTTCGGACTTTTCTTATTAGGTCACTGCTACTGGGTTTTATAAAATATTTCTGGAGATATTGGATACAACTATCCTAAGATTATGTTGCACTGGGTGCAAAACAATCAAATGAATTCTCTTGCTCGGGTAGCTTAAGAAAATGTCCAGTTCGTAGCAACGAAACAAGAATTTCTTTTTTTTCAGCTCATCAGTATCAGTAATTTTCAGTCATATCAGTATTGTCATTTTCTTTCATAACGTATGGTTCATTTTTCTATTCATTTATTAAACCTGAGCTATTTTTGTTCACAATACATGTATAAGTAAGGTAAATAAACATGTTTAGATTTAATTTAAAGTCTGTCATATTGTGCCATATTGTCCTTATTCACTTATGGAGATTACAAACAGAAATCAGGTATTTTACTTATTGTTAGAAACAATATTTTTTTGTCACACAGTGTAATCGTCGTTTGCGGTGTTGATTTTTTGCTTTCATTCGAAGAAAACGGCGGCTGAAGCGCATAGAGACACTGTTGCCAAATTGGTGTGTTTCGCACTCAATTTTGTGCTTTTTGAAAATCAAAACACGGAAAATATTGAGTTTGGTGCTTGGTGCGCTTTTTAGTGCTTTTATTTTATTTAAAAGACACCAAGACCAATTTATCCTTAAAAAAAATTTAGGTTTTTTTTAACTGCAGTGTTACACAACACTATATTTCATTTAACAACTATATTACACTGGAATGTTGGGCTAAAAAAATCATTGTTTGGATATTACATGACAACTGAAGTAATCCTCCTTGGTTGAATTGCTACTTAGGTCACGGTTGCCACTGATCTGCAATAGATTTCCTAGTATGTTACACGGAACATTAGGACAACTACCACCATGTGCTTGTTTTTGTGCTCATCAGTTCGTTCTGAGTGGAAAAACGCGGTTTTTAGTGCTTTCTGAAAATTAAAAGTTGGCAACCGTGCATAGAGAGCTGCAAAAAGTTTACGGAGATGCTACTGTGAGCGAAACAATGTGCCGTGATTGGTTCCGTCGACGGTGATTTCGATGTTGATGACCGTCCACGTGAAGGAAGGCCAAAAACCTTCGAAAGCGCTGAGTTGGAGGCATTGCTGTTTGAGAATTCGAGCCAAACGCAAGAAGAGCTGGCTTTAACTTTGGGAAATGGGAATGATTCAAAAGCAAGGAATTTGGGTTTCTTATCATTTGAAGCCAAGAGACGTTGAGCGTCGTTTTTTCGCCTGTGAACAACTGTTCCAGCAGCAAAAGAGGAAGGGGTTTCTTCATTGCATCGTGACAGTGATGAAAAAAGAATTCATTACAGCAACCCAAAGAAAAAAATCTTGCGGACTGTCCGGTCACGCTTCTACATCGTCCGCTCAGCCAAATATTAACGCTGCGAAGGTTATGCTGTGTATTTGGTGGGACCAGGTCGGTGTTATTTATTATGAGCTGTTGAAACCGAACGAAACCATCACTGGGGAACGGTATCGAACTCAGTTGATGCGATTGAGCTGAGCACTGTGCAAAAAACGGCCACAATACGAGCAGAGGCACGAGTTATTCTACTGCATGGCAACGGTCGGCCTCACGTTGCCAAACCGTTAAAACTTACTTGGAAACGCTGAAATGGGAAGACCCTACCCGCCATATTCCCCAGATATTGCGCCGTTTGATTATTACTTGTTCTGTTTGATGGCACATGGTCTGACATGGTCTGTGGAAAAATACATATTGTTAAGAAAAAAATTATTAAATTAAAAATTACTTATTATACTTAAAAAATAGTATCACCCTGATGGAAAAAATATGGAGAAATTATACATTGTGAAACAATATACGAAGAAAATAAAAATAAACTTGGTGATAGTACCAAAATCTAAGTGGATAAGAAATTAAAAAAAAAATTTTGAAGCTATTTTCACTTTTGAATCCCACTGACTTTTTTGGTAATGCGTTTAAGTGATATCTACAATATTTCATAACCTCATCTAAATCGGACAAATAATCTAAAAGTTATTTATATTTGTTTTTATTTATTATTAGTTGTTCCCCGCGGCTTTGCTCAGGGCAACTTCGTAATTAATTTCTTAAAATATCTGATAATTCAATATGTATAACACAGTGCGACAAAAATAAAAAAAAATTTTCACACCGGAAAAAATGTATATGGGCGGGAAAGTAGAGGCCAAACATAGTAATACTGCGTACTCAGTTTCTCATTTCCACATCCTTTGTCTTTTTAAAAGGACTTCAAAATTTTGAAGGGGATAAAAAATATAAAAAATACTTAACCTCGTTAGAATATGGTGAAATGTATATCAAATGAAAGAAGAAAGGCTCAAGAATTTAAATTAAATTGATTTTTTTATCTATTTGGAAAAAAAGGATATGAAAAAGGTCCTTTGAAAATTTTAATCCTTTATATCCTTGAAATTTTACGTAGAATTTTCTTGAAAAGTAAGTATGTTAAAACCCAAAATCTCCTTGATCACGTGTCAAAATTTCATTATTCTCGCTTCATTGATTTTGTATCTTTTTATTATTTAAAATACTGATACTCAAATAAATTAGAATTTTTGTACTTCATTAGACTTGCAGCTTCCGCCTTTTATTTAATAACTTTCGAACCAATAAAGTTAGAGTAATACAATTTTGACACGTGATCAAGGACATTGTGGGTTTTAAAATACTTAGAATAGAGTAGAATAGGTAAGGGGTATATTGCACTGAGACCAGGATTGATCTATTGTGCCCCCTACAATTGTTAGAGTACATCCCCTAGACCTACCGCCCTAATGAAACTTAGTAACTCGCGGGGGTTTAGGTCCTTGACGTCATCTTCTGCAAGCCAAACCTGGCCCAGGTAACGTAACCTGCTGCGACAAGCCGCATTACAGTGGAATATGATGTGTTCGGGAGTCTCCTCTGCTGTTTCGCAGAGTCTACAGACACTTACCTGTTCTATCCCGATTGAATGCATGTGTTTCCTCAATCTGCAATGCCCAGTTAGAAGACCTGTGACCTGTCTAAGCTGGTTTCTCCTTAGTTTGAGGCATTCTTCACTCCATTTGGGGTTATAATCTTTGATGAAGATTTTCGATTGCCTGAGACCGGAGGCTCTAGCCCAGTATTCTGTTTTCCTGGTCCTTTCCTCAAGTCTCAGTGACTCCGTTATGGCGTTTTTGCCCAGCCCAATGAAAGGTTCAGGACCCAAGGGGGCGTGGCTGCCGCGGTTCTAGCGAGACTGCCCGCTTCCTCGTTTCCTTCGATACCTCTGTGTCCTGGCACCCAGGCTATCTTCACCTGGTTACATCTGCTCAGTGCATTCAATGCCTCAATGCATTCCAGCACTAACCCTGAGGTTATCTCATATGAGATTAGTGCTTTGATGGCTGCTTGGCTGTCGGAGCAGATGACGATGTCCTGCCCTCTGTACTCACGTTCGAGATTATATTGCACACAGAGCCTGATAGCATACAGTTCCGCCTGGAATATGCTGGGTGTTTTCCCCATGGGCTCCTAGTGCTTGAGGCGATGTCCAAACACCCCTGCCCCTGTTCCCTCGTGAGTTTTCGAGCCGTCTGTAAACCACTTAATTGTGTGCAGTCTAAAATGGATCTGGTGGTCTTCCCAGGCCCAGTCTGCTTTATTGCTCATATAAACTCCGAAGTGTTTTTCGTAGTTATATGTTCTTGTTATTGTATCCATCCGATACAAACCATAAGGGTTACTAGTGGATAGCACATCTAAGTCTCTATGCCTAAGGATTTGATCCCCCCCTTTACTAGTTCTGGCCAGTCCAAGGATAGTACGCTTGGCCGCCATCTCAATTGCTACGTGCAATGGCGATATGTTAAGTGTCACCTTCAGTGCCACCGTGGGACAGGTTCTCATAGCACCTGTAATGCACGTGCACGCAAGTCGCTGGACCTTGTCGAGTCGTTTCCTCACTGTCGTGAGTGTGGCTCTCGGGGCCCATGCCACTGCTGCATATGTGAGTACTGGCCTCACAATCATGGTATGCATCCATTTCAGTATGCTCGGGTTACATCCCATGTTTTGCCTGCCAAGGATCTGCATACCATGACCGCCTTTGTTTCTTTAGTGATAACTGCCTCCGCATGCTTGTTCCAGAGTAACTTCGAATCTAGTGTTACACCTAGGTACTTCACCTCTGGTTTATAAGCTATGCTCTTCCCGAGCAAGCGTATTGTCCGCATGTGTGGCAGCTTTCTTTTCCATGTAAAAGGTACTATGGTGGTTTTGTCCGGGTTTATTCGCAGGTCTACTCGGGCACACCATTCTTGGATTATTTTTAAGCCTCTCTGGATTATGTCACAGAGAGTGTCTCCAAACCTTCCTCTAGCGATAATGACAATGTCGTCGGCATAACCTTGACACGTTAGGCCCCCACTTGGGTAGGCACCTTGACGTGGTGTGGGGCTTAAGTTTTAGCAATGATTGCAATGATTCACCGGACTTTACTGACCGGAGGCAGCAATTGCGCTACCTCCTGACAGGGGTTCCCATGTTAGGCAGGCCGGTTGATGAGCAAACGAACTAAGACTTACCCAGTGTGCGTCTTTTTTCCAGGTTAGGGGCGGCACACAACGACGTCTGTTCCCCAGGTTAGGGGCGGTCGTGTCCGAGTCTTTTTGTGCGTGGGATGGCAGACTTAAAAGAAATCCCACAGGGAAGTGGTGTCTTTCCGTCCGTCTGTCGTGGCTGAGGAAATGAATAAAGTTACGGTACAGTCAGTCGGATGCCCAGTGCCGGCGGTAGGTGGTGAGCGAGAAGGCCACCTGGCATCGATATCCAGCAACTTCTCAGGCTGCGTGGCGGGACCCCAGACCATGCAGTCTACTAATGCTACTGGGAAGAAGGCAATGTCGCTACAACCGGCCTTAACTAACGAGGAAAGCCTGGACATAGGCTCCCGGTTGGACAGTCTACGTATTGGTGCTGCAACCGATGATGAGGCAATCACCTTAACGCAAGGCAGCAGCATCCATACACTTGACCCCGGCCTGGAGGCCACTTTGCTGGGTGACCCCCGACAGACACCAAGAGTGCGGGGAGAACGGCGGGGCAAAAAGCGCGAAAGGCTGACAAAGCTTCAGCTTACTACCTCCGCAAGATGAGCTCAAGATGGAGGTCTCGTCTCTGACTAACAGGGACAAGCTTCTCATCAAGAAGCATCAGAGGGTTGCTGCCAAATTTGAGAGAAAAACAGCAACTACCAACTCGGCGGAGCAAGGGAAACCAAAGGAAGCCCACAGCTCCAACGCTACCCCCGGGGGGGAGGAAAGTGCGACGGCAGTCCACGTTGCAGCCAACAAGTCACACAGTGACAAGGCTGCTAAGGACCCAGCCGGCGCAGTTCCCTCCACCAGCGGTAAACTAGCTGTAGCCGCGGGTAAAACTGCGACTGCTGCTGTTCAAGCCGCCAAAGGGGTGAGCAAGCCGGTCAGCACCGAGGCTGGGGGATATTACGGTTTCCGTGGCGCCGCCATTTGATGATGTTTTTAGATAGGTTGACCGAAAATAAATCGAAAATGAAGAATAAAATTGTTCGATATCTCGCTTCGTTTTCTAGAGATCGAGGTTCAAAGTTTTTATATACAGATAAGCGAGAAAGTAGACTGGACTGGAAAAATCGTCTCGCAATTTGACACTTCTTCTTCCACTCCATATAACTGGCATTCACAATAGCAAAAAAGCTGAAAAAATATTGACAACATTGCCATATTGAAATGTTTAAATTCGGTATAAATGTACATTTTATTCATGAATTTATGCAGAAATACTGTAAGCACTTTACTGATACTCCGGCACACTAGTTGCTCCTATGAGGGTTATTTTTCAAGCGCCCGGCCGAAGGCCGTCCACACGGAAGGAATTTGAATGCAGAAATACTGTTAGCACTTTATTGATGCTCCGGCGCACTAGTTGCTCTCATGAGGGTTATTTTTCAAGCGCCCGGCCGAAGGCCGTCCACACGGAAGGAATTTGAATGCAGAAATACTGTTAGCACTTTATTGATGCTCCGGCGCACTAGTTGCTCCCATGAGGGTTATTTTTCAAGCGCCCGGCCGAAGGCCGTCCACACGGAAGGAATTTGGATGCAGAAATACTGTTAGCACTTTATTGATTCTCCGGCGCACTAGTTGCTCCCATGAGGGTTATTTTTAAAGCGCCCGGCCGAAGGCCGGCCACACAAATAGAGTTTGGATGCAGAAGTACTGTAAATATTTTACTGAATCTGAAGCCCTACTTGCACTTAAGAGGGTTATTATCCCTCTCCCTCTTTTTCCATCTAATCGCTCCACCTTATTGGCAGATAATTATAATTTTTCTGGTTTCGAAGGTAAAATTAAAAAAATTCATTAAAAATTACTATACATTTCCGACGGTTTTCCTTTCAAGGGGGTATATGGGGAACCCCCTACCCACCCACAAAATTTTATCCCCCTCCTCGACCGCCCAGATATGTATCCTATAATATACGTGTTTCGAAATTTTAAACTTTGACCTCGATATCTCGAACGAAGCGAGATATCGAAAACTTTTATTCTTCATTTTCGACTTATTTTTGGTCGATCTATCTAAAGACACCCTCAAATGGCGGCGCCACGGAAACCGTAATCGTGCCCGAGGCTGGCACCACAAAAGCGGCAACGGCTACCTTTAAGGGTAGCAAAGCTGCTAAGAGGGCCAGATCGGGGGAGGAAGCTCAGAAGGAGGCTAAAAAGCACAAGACCCATCAGTCTACCAGCTTTTCAGTCCCAGACGAGTTGCAAGCAGCCGTTATAGACCGAAATGACCCAGATGGGAAAATTTCGGCCGCAAACTGGCTGCTTGTAGAATCAAAGATTCTGGACGCCATCATCCGGACCGATGGGGAAGAAACCATCTTCGACGGGGCAGGGTGGCAGAGGGGCGTCAAGGTCATCGGTTGCGGCAACACGAGATCATTGGATTTCATCCGTTCCGTAATCGCTGGCCTTGGCGAACTATGGTCAGGCGCCAAGTTGGAGGTCGTATCACGCTCCATTCTTCCTTTGAGGCCTGTAATCTCGGTATAGATTCCGCCCCCGGTACCGGCGGCGGAGTCTATGCTGAGTGTTATAGCCGTTCAAAATAAGGAACTGGCGATCCAGAATTGGAGAATTGTGACCAATGCCAAGAGCAAGAACGGCGTGGGAAATGATGTGACGTTCGCTATCGATCGCCAATCATACACCCACCTCATTCAACGCTCTGGGGCCATCAAGTTCGGGTTGGGTTCCGTCAAGGCGCGTTTTCCGGGACACCGTGAACCAGCCGCGGAGGGAACGGCTACGGGTGGTGCAAATTAATTTGCATCACTCCAAGGCAGCAACCCACGACTTGATGAGATTCATGGAGGAGGAGGATATCGATATGGCCCTGATCCAGGAACCATGGATTGTAAGATCAAAGATTTCTGGATTGGGGTCAGGTCGATATACCCTGCATCACCCCTCAACTGAAGGTAGGTTACGAGCCTGTATAGTAGTAAAGAAAGATATTAATTTATTTCTTCTCTCCCAATACAGCGACGGAGACCTCACGGCGGGTATGGTTGAACAAGGAGGAGGGCATAGCCTGATCCTTGCATCAGCGTATCTGCCGTACGAGGAGCAGGACCCACCATCCCAGGCGGTCCGCGATCTGGCTAGCTTTGCCAGATCAATAGGGCGAGCTTTACTGTTGGGCTGAGACGCCAATAGCCATCACACGCAATGGGAAAGCAGCGACACCAACGCGCGGGGTGAGTCTATTTTCCAATTCATTCTTTCCACTTCTCTTAATATCTGCAATAAGGGCAATACGCCCACTTTTCAGAATAGAGTCAGGGAAGAAGTTATAGACTTAACTCTACTTTCTGAGGCAAACGACGTCAGGGTGGACAACTGGAGAGAGTCAGTTGACTGCTCCTTCTCGGACCATAACCGCATACTCTACGATGTCAACTTTGGCGTGGTTTGCAAACCACCATTCCGAAATCTAAGAAGGGCAAATTGGGAAAAATTCTCTAACATTGTAAAGTCGAGACTGAAGTCGAAACGATTCGACCTGGTCTCTGACAAACACGATATTGAGAGCTCAATTGAACTTCTAACGGGGACATTGAATACTGCTTTCAAATTTTCCTGCTCGTTAAGTCGGGTCAAAAGGAAGCACAGCGACAGCTGGTGGAATTCTGATCTTCGACTACTTCGACAGGAAACGAGACGGCTGTTCAACAGAGCAAAGGTAAGCGGGGAGGAAAGAGACTGGAACGCATATCGATCCAGTTTCAACGCCTTCAAAAAAGCTATTACCGCGGCCAAAAGAGAATCCTGGCGAGTCTTCTGCGAATCGATCGACTGTGTCAACGAATCGTCCAGACTGAGGAAGGTCTTGTCTAAGCAACAGTGCGTTCTTAGCGGCATCCGCAAGCCTGACGGTACTTGGACAGAGTCCAGTGAAGAATCGCTCGAGACTCTAGTAGAGGCACACTTTCCTCAGTGTGAAGTTCCTGCTGACTCCGATAACCCCGAAGTGCAACTCGGAACGACGACACTACCAGGAAATGTTGCCAAGATAGTGGACGCAAAAAAGGTCCAATGGGCAATAAAGTCGTTCGACCCCTACAAGTCCGCAGGGCCTGATGGCATCATCCCAGCGATGCTGCACCAGGCCGGACACTGTATTCTTCAACCCCTTGTGAGCATCTTCAGGGGATGCTTACTGGGGAATGTAGTTCCAAAGCAGTGGAGAGAGGTCAAAGTAGTTTTTATACCAAAGGCAGGGAAACCAAGCCACACAACGGCTAAAGACTACAGACCTATTAGCCTCTCCTCATTCTTATTGAAAACGCTGGAAAGGCTATTAGATAGACCCATACGAGACTATCAGGGACTAGCTTCTGCGCTCTGCAGGGCGCAGCACGCCTACCTCCAAGGGAGGTCAGTCGACAGCGCACTTCACAGTGTGGTTAGTCCCATAGAGAGTTCTTTGGCCTTGAAGGAGTACACAATGGCAGCCTTCCTCGACATAGAGGGAGCTTTCAATAATGTCACCACTGAGGCTATAACAACAGCGCTTAACGCGCACAGGGTGGAAAGGTTTATTATCGCCTGGATTGAAACTATGCTGCGTGACAGGATAATCAATTCAACGATAGGACCAGCTTCCATCAGAAGGAGAGCCACGAGAGGAACTCCTCAGAGAGGAGTGCTATCACCTCTTTTGTGGCTATTGGTTGTGGATGAGATTCTTAAAGTCTTTGAAAGAAGACGCACCAGAATAGTAGCCTATGCGGACGACATCGTGGTCATGATTCAGGGCAAATACCTGCCAACTATCAATGAACTGATGGAATCCTCATTGGCTGTTTTATCTTCGTGGGCGAGGGACAACGGTCTAGGGATAAATCCTGTAAAGACCGAACTAGTCCTGTTCACGAAGAAGACCAAGCTTCAGGACTTTGTTCTCCACTGCATTGATGGGCACCCCCTGAAACTGTCCAGGGAAGCCAAGTATCTGGGCATCATTCTGGACTCAAAACTTTCGTAGAAGCGGAACATTGAGGAAAGAATGAAAAAAGGACTAAATGCGCTGTATGCCTGCAAGAGAGCCTTCGGTAAAAAGTGGGGACTAAAGCCGTATATAATCCACTGGATGTATACGGCAATAGTGAGACCCATCATTACCTGCGGTTCTCACGTATGGTGGCCAGCCATGGATAAAAAGAGCAATCGAGGCAATCTGGAGAAAGTTCAAAGACTTGCTATCCTGGTAATCACAGGTGCAGCGAAAAGCGCTCCGCGGATGGCCTTGGAGGTTTTTCTACACCTTTCTCCGGTGGAACTGTTCATCAAGGCTAGTACAGCAAAGACAATCCTCAGACTGAGGGAGTCTAACCAGCTGAAACAGGCCACTCATGGACACTCCAGCGTACTGAACGCCCTTGCAATTAGCGATACCACACAAGGCCTTCTTGACAAGGCCACTGATTATCTGGTAAAGCGAAATGATTTCGATTGGAAGATACCCATTATCCCTCCAGGGATTGCTGGCAAAAGCCCGAAGTTAATGACGCATCAGCGGTCTACTTTACGGACGGCTCGAAGACAGAGGAGGGAACTGGTGCCGGTGTTTACTGTACAACGCAGCAGGTCCACTGGTCATACAGGCTACCGGACTATTGCAGCGTCTTTCAATCAGAGGTTTTTGCCGTCATGAAAGCAGCCGTGCATATCAAAAACTCCACACTTAATGATGCCGTCATTTGTGTGGACAGCCAAGCTGCTTTAAAAGCAATTTAATCTGCTGTGGTCAGGTCGAAGGTAGTGCTGGACTGCCGGAGCACACTGGTCAGCATAAGGCACTGCAGGGTTCCCGGACATAGCAATATTGATGGGAACGAGCATGCGGACGAACTAGATCGCGCAGGGTCAGCGATGACTGCCAGTGAGGCGGTCGACACCACCGCTCTCTCCCACAGCGGGTGCAATCGGAGCGTGGCTCATTCAAGCTACAAACAGAGCCTGGTCAACCAAGAGGGATTGTAAGATTGCTCGCACGCTGTGGCCAGCGCTGAACAGGAGACGAACTAAGAGTTTGCTGCTCCTCGACAAGCATGCGCATGGTCACGGGGGTAATCACAGGTCGCTGCGCCATCGGCGTAATGCTATGCAAATGGCGTCTGGCGACCGACGATTTATGCAGAAGCTGTGGAGACGAGGAGGCAGTGGAATCGGTCGAGCACCTGCTTTGCCACTGTCCATCACTACAGAACCGACGGCTCCAAACCCTTGGGGCAAGGTTCTTCGATGAACTTGTGGAGATAGCGGATGCACAGATCACAGATCTACACAACTTCCTCGCGAAGACCAAATGGTTCCCAAAAGATCCTGTCTGGATCTACAGGGAACCGAACAGATAGGGAAAGGTATATTTTAAAAATGGAGGGAATCACAATGGGCCCAACAGGACCTCCGAGTGGAAGTGCAAATGCACACTCCCCTTCTTTAACCTAACCTAACCTATGCCATTGCTTGACAGTAATTCAAGGAGCTCATCCACTACCAGACTCCACAGCAGCGGTGAACATACTTACTAACATAGAACTAACTTACTTCTCAAGAAAATTCTATATAAATTTTCAAGGATGTAAAGGATTAAAATTGTCAAAGGACCTTTTTCATATCCTTTTTTTTTACAAATAGATAAAAAATAATTTTTATTTAAATTCTTGAGCCTTTCCTCTTTCATTTCATATACATATCGCCATATTCCATCCATATTTATGTGTTATCCTCTTCAAAATTTTGAAATCCTTTTAAAAGGACAAAGGATATAGACATGAAAAACTGAGTACGCAGTATTACTATATTTGGTCTCTAGTTTCACGCACATATGGATTTTTCCCGGTGTGAAAAGTGCTGTCGCACGGTGTAATGTCCCTACACAATTGAGTTCGATTTTTTCTGAGTAATATTTTCATGTCGGTGACTTGTTCAACCCCGTAAAATTTTCCCCGATAGAAAGACACGACTAATTAAAGCTGTGCAACCTACACTCCTAACGATATGCCAATGATAACTATTTCCGTAATGTGAAGGTGACGCCCTCTTGCTGAACTCCCGTCTCATTTTTTCTATAAAAGAGTGATGAACTCATAACCCTTGAAAAATAATAACCAAGTATAATGTATGGCCCACTTCCTAAAAACTATAAGATGTTGTAGAATATTCAAGAAGACTGGTTCAAACGTATAATAACTACTTGGGGTATCATCCAGCGCAGAAATGAACTCAAAAGGCAACTTATCAATGACGATGCTGTGAGGCCAGCCTACAGAGAAGCCGCAAAGCTAGTCAAGAAATCGGCCAGAAATGATAAGAGAAAGTTCATGGAAAACCTCGCCAGTGATGCCGAAGCGGCAGCAGGAGCCAACAATATGAGACAGCTGTATCGCTTAGTTGGGCGCCTAACCAACCAACCAAGTAATAGAAACCAGCCAATTAGGGATCTGAGTGGTGCATTACTAACGTGCAACGATGACCAAGTTCGTAGATGGAAAGAACACTTCGAATCAGTCAGCAACATCGCTACAAACGATGAGGGCAGCTGTGAAGTGGGCAGCACTAAAACCAACAACAAACTAGCAACAACCTGCCCTAGCATAGCGGAGATTAGGGATGCAATAAAGAAGCTGAAGTTAAACAAAGCTGCGGGTGTAGACGGCATACAACCAGAGCTAATGCTTGCCGACCCCCAAATATCAGCTGAAATCCTCCATCCACACATTTCTACTACCTGGGACAAGGAGAAGCTGTCTCCGTCATGGACAAAAGGCATCATTGTAAAGCTGCCGAAGAAGGGAGACTTGCGGGACTGCGGCAACAGGAGAGAAATAACCCTACTCAACACCATCTACAAGATAATAGCCACAATCACACAAAGAAGACTGTAATGTGTAGAAAACTCCCTAAGAGATGGGCAAGCTGGCTTTCGCCCTCATCGGAGCTGTATTGACCAAGCTAACACACTCCGCATCATAGTAGAGCGATCAATTGAGTGGCGCTCCCCGCTGTACATGTTGTTCATTGACTTCAAGAAAGCATTCGACACAATAAAAAGAAGCGCAATTTGGTTAGCATTGAGTAGAAAGGGCGTCCCCCAGAAACTAATTCGGCTCATCAGAGCGTTGTACGAGAACTCTGAACTGGCAGTACTACACAACGGCAATATCAGCGATTCTTTCACTACCAACGCAGGAGTCAGGCAAGGCTGCCCCCTGTCGCCTCTCCTCTTCGCCATCGTACTAGACGACGTCATGAGCAAACTCACCCTGCACCAACGAGGCATCGTATGGATTTGGACTTCGCTGATGACATCTGCCTCCTCTCGCACAAACTCTCCGACATGCAAGCAAAAGCCGACTGCCTGGTCGCTGGCACGCACCGTCGGTCTGGAAGTCAACATCGCCAAAACCAATGCCATGAGAGTCAATCATAGCAGCACAAACCATATAATGATTGACGGCTGTGCCGTGGAGTTCGTCGACAGCTTCTGCTACCTGGGCTGCACATTTAAGGCGGACGGCGGAGCGGAAGATGCCAACTGCAGACTGAGTAAAGCCAGGGCAGCGTTCGGACGGCTGCATTCAGTATGGGCAAGCTCGCAAATCTCCAGACGCACGAAGCTACGAATATTCAACGCATGTGTGAAGTCGACATTGCTGTACGGAAGCGAAACATGGCTAGTATCGAATGCCATCACCCAGAGGCTACAAACTTTCGTCAACAAATGCCTGCGAATCATCTGCAGGATATTCTGGCCCACGACAATTAGTAACGACGCGCTGTGGAAGATTACAAATGAGGAACCCATTCTGAGGCAAATAAAGCGCAGAAAATGGAGATGGATAGGTCATACACTAAGAAAACCTCCCGACAGCATCACGAGATTGACACTGGACTGGAACCCGCAAGGGAGTAGAAGTCGCGGTCGACTAAAAAACACCTGGAGAAGGTCGACCCTACGCGAGCTAGCCGATGTCAATACCACATGGGGCGGTGCAAAAACAACAGCCCAGAATCGTGTACGATGGAAGAGTCTTGTTGAGGCCCTATGCTCCAGTGAGGAGTGAACAAGGAATAAAAAAAAAAAATGATCAGCCTCATATTTAAATACGACCAAAGAATATGAAGTGTATAGAAGGCAGAACTCAGCTCAAAAATTCAAATTTTTGTTTGCAAGTTTCATAGTGCGAGGAGAAGCCACAAAAGGGAAAGAGCGGTGCCAGCGGGAGAGCGAGCGCTTCAGTTTGCGCTCATTGACTATGCAAACTGAAGCACACGCTACCAACAAACACACAGGGCGCATCCGGGTAGGGGAGGGCGGATCCGCATTTGCGCCCTTAAATTTGAAATCCTATATACACATATAATTCTCTATTTGAAATCTATCAGGCATGTGCTGCAAATCGCACGATTTCAAATCGAAATCGGAATTTGAAATCGTACGAATTTTTGGGGGGTGTGCTACAAAACGGACGATTTGACTTCAATTCGAAATAAAATTCAAGCTGATTTTTTTGCTGACGTCTATACAATTTTTTGTCGAAACGTTAACAGAAAATTGAATATCTTACATGATGAGCATTTTCTTTGCGAGTTTGATGTATTTAGAAGAAAAAGAAAGAAGACAAGTGGAAAAACGCCGCATTTTGAGAGACCATTCCACTGGACATGTCGGAATCTCTCTCTCTCTCTCTGTTTGGTAATGGTACAAGTGTTCTCCTCCAAGGAGCAGATTTTTAACTTGGTGATGAAATAGGGGGGGGAGGGTTGCCACGTCTGGAAAGCTGATAAGCGCAGTTACCACTGCTGTTTGTGGCGCGGTACCCAGGTAAGGGTATTGTTGTACACATGCTCTAAGTCATTTAGTAGGGAGCGGCAAAGAGCAACCACTTTCGATGTGGTTGAGACCTTCTTGAGGGCTTTAATTGCTGCCTGGCTGTCAGTGAAAATGCGAACCATACCCCCTACTCTGCCATCTAGCTTGGAGCTGTCTGTATAGAAATCGTGTTTTATTCTCACTCCTGTCTATGAGGTATGAGAGTTGAGAATTTAGAGTCGAACAGATATGATGGTAGCGAGTAGTATATGTTGTCAGGTAAGTCAGGTGAACAGCCTAGGATCCGGCAGTAAATCAGTACGAATCCATCTTTTGATGGTATTTAATCTCACTGCAGAGAGGGTTGCAGCTTGTTTACCGAAGAGGTCAACAGGAAGAAAGTGGAGCAGGGCGTAGAGCCCTCTGGATGGTGTTGATCGAATGCTCAAGTTATTATGACCGCCGCCGATCTTTGGACTGAGTCCAGAAGTTTCTGGTTAGCTACATTATCCAGGGCAGTCCACCATACTACTGATCCATAGAAAAGAATGGGCCTAATCACGGAGTTGTAAATCCAGTACATGATACGTGGTTGGATACCCCATTTCTTGCCAACTGCTCGTTTGCAAGAGTACAGTGCAACAGTAGAGGAGTTGTAACCATCTTGGTTAACAGGTTGTGAACTATGTCCACTATCGGCTTGCATAGTTTCATGTTAATCAGTGAGCCAGTAATATTGTTGAAAGCTCCCTCAACATTTTCACGTTCACAATTTCTTTATAAGTTGAAACGCAAATAGAATATCAGCCGTTTTCTAATCGCAACGAAAACGGAATTTCGGTTTTCTGGCACATATCATTTCAGACGATTTCGTTTTCGAAAATTGACGAAATCAAAACGAAATTGAGCACACTCCATCATCCAATTGAGCACACTCCATCACACTCCATTCGCTCCGAATTTGAAACGAAAACAATTTGTAGCACATGCCTGTATATTATGATATTTTAAATGTAGTTACGTTTTCCCTCCTAAGCTTATTGCGGGTACGCCCATGTGCGCGTACATTCACGTATTGGTGGCTGTTTCGGTCGCTTAACCACTTGTGGCAAATTTCACCATTTATTTCTCGCCAGCAAAGGGAGGTTAATTTGCCAGCGCAGCGACCACATTTTAATTTCTTTCTATGATTTTGCGCACTCTACAGTCTGCAGTGAGTTCAGTAGCATGCATGCCTTGCAGGCTTATAGAACAGTGATGGGCAACAATAGTGTTCGTCTTCACCTCGCAATCATCCCCCACCATAGCAATGTGTTAACGCAGACTCGTTGCAGTGAGCGAAACCAAAGAGCGCAACACGTATAAAACAGTGCTCTATCTTGTAAAGCAACGCTTGAGGGCAGAGCGCGGGTTCTAATATTGGAACCCGCCATACAAAATTTTTGCTTGTAAAACATGCGTCTTCTGTATGTTTATTTTCTTTGATGCGACGAAGCCAATTTTAGTTACTACAGTGTCAGATAGGTGCGGCCTCATAAAGTCTACACAAAGTCATTTCACGTGACCAGCGAAGGTGGGCGTGACCTTCCTCAGAAAACCTATAGTTGCCTCAATGAACCACATAATCGTTTGATATCCAAGTTGACTTTTAGAATTATTATTTAGCTAACTTATATCCCTATAGTGGGCGTGACAGCAGGTCGTGAGTAATGCTGTATAGTTCATGCTACCATATTGAAACGCGAAATAGTTTAACCCTTTCGACCTCTGATATCACTGCAAATTATTGGAAATTATTTTGGGGATAACAGTAAAATTTTTGTAATTTGCTTTGAATTCACTTCTAAAAATATGAATTTGTTGGTGCCTACTTAAATTAAAACCATACATCAATCGTAGCTTTTGCTATAAGATGACAAATAGGTGAAGTTGCTCTCAGGCAACTTTGGGGTCGAAGGGGTTAATACCCATATTGTCTTACAAAAGTATACCACAGAAATCAGAAATCAGCGCGCCTCTCTGCACGCCTATGGTTGGCGGGAAGGGAGGGGAAAAGAGAGCCGCGTCAGGTGGACGTAGACAACGTTTTATAAACTAGTTTACCCCTATGAAACAGAATCATTTGATATTAATATTGATTTGAAGACATGTACTGTCATTTTGTTTTGCTAGTTTAGGGCGCGGAAAGTGGACGTGGCCGATTATGTTATAGCCAATGTTTGCCGCAATGACGCGCTGAATAGTTTAATACCCATATTGCTATGACAAATATACGATCGCTGATTTCTTATTATAGTGGGCGTGGCGAGAAAGCGTATCAAGTGGGCGTCAAGCCTACGTTTACCCCTATGAAACAGAATTATTTGATATCAATATTTATTTACAGGCATGTAAATCAATATAGTGGGCGTAAGAGGGAGGCGTGGTCAATCTCATATAGCCTATGTACCATTCCCCACATAAGAAATTGTTTGGTGCTTATTTAATCCAAATCGGTTGAGGTTTTTACCTGATTGTGGCTAAACAACGTCACATTGATTTTTATATAATAGTATAGATATTACTAATAATAAAAAAAATATAACAATCGAAATTAGCTGGGACAATTCCTTATCCGGTTATGGCTCTTTTTGAGTCACACTGTGTGTGAAGGCGAGTAACATGTGCAACAAAGGTTTTCTCCGTATTATGTTCTTTGTGTTTTTAATAAATTAAAAAAAATACAGTTTGCATATTGAAACAATTAGAAGCATATTGTAACGATGATGCTCGCCGTCACTGTGCAGTGGCAAGACAAAACTGGGATATATCAGAACAAGTTGCGCTCCGAGCATGGCATTATTTTTAGGGTCATGGTAATTTCGATGGAACAATCCCAATCTCGCGGCGAGTTGTCGAGACAACTCGCGTTGAGCGCCTGGAGACGCGAATGGACAACTGGGATAAACGAGTTGACGACCTAGATGATTCTTTGAACAACTGAGTGGGCAGTCTGGAAGATTCGCTGAGCAGAAAACTCAACTAGTGCCCGCGAGAATAGTTGCCGCTAGTTCAGGAAAGTTCGGCTACCAGAACAGAAGTGCCTACTTATGATGGTGCTACGCCTTCCGACACCTTAAAACTACAATTCGACCTGTCTGCTTTGAAGCTTGAATATTCGAATATACTCGTTTTATTATGCCTAAGATTAATTCGAAATATATATGTTGTATATAAATATGTATTTATTTGTTATGCTACTTTCTTCAATAATTTCCATTTTGCGTATTAACTAATAAGCCACTTCAACCACACCACAAGTATACACATGGAAAAGTGGCATACTGCGCATAAAAATATTCGATGAAACTGTTGATCTTCGAATACTTCGCAAAGTTCTCGATTACCGAATACGAGCACTGCAGTATTCGCTATTCACCGAATATGAATAGAATCGAGAAGCGATGCTCGCTGGTTCTCGCTTCTATTCGTTTCGTTGTACACTTCTTCGAATATTTACCAAGTACCCGTACAGTATGTACAGTAGTGTAGTCGCAAAAATGAATATATTCATGCAGGACTTTAGTATTTACCGTGTTTTGTTTCCATACGCGTTTAAGGCCAGCGCCTGGTTTAGAAATTAGAAATTTTTGAAATTTTTTTTTTTCCAGAATATGATAGTTTAATATGTTTGGAATTATGTCCTAAAATATTTTGTCTCTACTCGAACTCCTTCACGTCCAAATTCAGGAACAAAGCACCGCGCTCCGCACCGAAAACCTATTATTTTTTCATCTCCGAAACTTTAAACTCGTTTCCTGAAAAGTTAGTGTTTTTCCATCGGTTGCCATCATTACTCGTAAACTTATGGATCGAATTTAATAAAAATTGGCACACACACTCTTCAGATGGACGCGTAAACTGGACCATTTTGAGGCACATCGTTAAACAAACAAAAAAGTACGCTCTTTGTGAGCGTACCCAAAAAGTACAATTTTCCGACTTATGCCACCATTTCCGGAATTTTCATTACTTTTCACTCATTTTAGGTTCAGTTTACAGACAAATTAGTTCTTAACAGAATGCCATTCGATTTTTTCAGATCTGACGAGATTTGCGAACTGCACGCTGGAAACCATGCAAAATGAACCCCAACTTCACGCCGCGATACGGCGGCCATTTTGTAACACAGCGGACAAAAAAAAATTGTTTTTACATGTTCAAACAATAAAACATTTATACCAAAACATTTTTTGACAACCAATCTACTCCTTCCTTGAAAAAAAAATAAACAAAAACACACTGTCTAAACCAGGCGCTGGCCTTAATTTTCAGTGAGTGTGTTGTATTTTTCTATTTTTTCTATGTATTTTTTGTGAACATTGGTGTCGCTTGGTGCGCTGATTTCAATAAGATTTGTAGTGCTCTGTATATTGTCTGTCTATGTGATGTCCGGTCTATTATTAAATATGGTTTTGTCTGTACAAATAGTTCCATCCCAGTACAGTTTATGTGTTTCATTTTCCAAAATGACCCACTTCCTCATTTGGGTATACAGTACATTCCGTTTAGCTGCCTATTCACTTAGCTGCACTATTCCGTTTAACAGCCCTGTTTTTGAACAAGTTTTCTTTGATTTGAAAATTTTGAAAAGTTTTTTTGGAAAATAGTATCGAAACAAATTTCCACATTTTCGAAATGGAGGCAATAGTTGTGAAATTGTCAAAAAAGATATATTCGCAGGGTAATATTACCGATTATTTTGCATAAAAGCATATCAGTCAGAATATGTACATAAATATTTTCGTTATATCCAGTGTATACATACATATTATGTATGCATAAGCATCTATAAGATAGCGGTTTATTTGCTAATAAAAATTTGTTCAGTCTTACACTAATTCAATAGATTCGTTCATGCAAAATTTTGATATATAATATATCAATATTGACATAATATATATATTATATATATTTTGATATATTTTGACATTTTTGTATAGGTGCGCTAACGATCTACATCAAAAAAATTTAGCTGTTTCCAAAAACTTTTTAGATATTCCGCTTAGCTGCATTTTTCGCTTAAGGGGTCATTCTCATGTGAAATTTTGTAAAAATCAATTTTTTTTTTTAAACATATTTGGAATGTATCATCCTTGAAGAAGGTGCTGTCAAAATTTTATTGGAAAATTTTAAGTATTTCGGCTTCTACAGACATTTATATAACGAGCGGACAAGGATTCTAGCTTCAAGCATTCAGTTAGTCAAAACTTTAAACGTGTTTTTCTCGGAACGCTTTTTTTTGAAATGGTGGGGATGATTTAAAAAAAACCATTCATCCGATCTCTCTGCGATTTTGTCACGTCATTCTACATACTGTTAGCTATCGTCCCTAGCAAATTCACTCTGATATGTTAAAAATTTCATATTTTTTTTCATTGATAAAATCTTCAAAAACAACAATTTTTTACTGCTCTGACTTCCAATGCCTGCCATTTTGTGAGATTCTTATGAAAAAATTTAAATTTGCTACGGACGAGAGGTACGTTCATACTGATTAAGAATTTCTTTGAAATTCATGTTTCAGATAATCCTGTGACTCAAAATCATTCCCACCAGCTGACCATGACGCGGCAGAAGCCGTGTCTTTAATCGAAAAAAAGTGTTCGAAAAAATTAAAAATTTTTTTTTTATTTTTTTTATTTTTGTACCATAATAATGAATAAATTAAAGTGGCATATCTTTTTTTGATAATTCCTCGTATTCACAAAGGAAATAATCTCTGAAGAATGTCAATTTTTCCTGTCCGCGCATGAGAATGACCCCTGCCGCAAATCATGTGCATAGAAGGTGAATGCAGCTAAACGGAATGTACTGTATTTGGTTTTTCGCTGTTTATAAAGTTTAGATTTTTTTGCTTGTGCCACTATGTTGTGTCTGTCTGTGTATTCCGTTCCCGCCAAGAATTTGCACTCTGGATGATGTGGTATATTGTTTTCGGCATTTGTCACTGTCTACACTGATGTCTTTGAGGATATTTTATTATTATTTCATTTACTGCTTTAAACGTATCGTTTGTAGCAGGGGTTTCACTTAAAGAACTATTAAGCAGGTATAGTGGAAAAAGATGTCGGAACAATAAGATATGAAATAATTTACATGATATGAAGTACTTTACAAGGTATATATACAAAAAGTGAGTATATGGTACAACAATATGGTAGTCGTATTTACAACAATATGGTTTGACATAATATAGATGTTTGTGTAATGTTATTCATTTAACAAGGTTGCTCTTAATCTAAGGCTGTTTACAATATAATAGTACAACATTTTGATCGGGTACGGGTCATGGCAATTTGCCAATGCATTTAAGTGGTCATTTGTTTGGGCAAGGTAGCTCTGTACGTATCGCCTTCTAATTGCAAGGAAACTCGGACACTCTAGGAGAAAATGTTGTAGGGTTTCAAGTGTATTTAGGTTGCACAACTTACAAATATTATTTTGATCAATTTTATAAATTAAGCCTTTAATGCAAAACCTTAGAACGTATTTGGTTGACAAGCGAAGTTGGGCGAAAACCTTGCTCATATAAAATTGGTTGCGGTGAAATAAGTAAGCTGCTACCTTATCATCAAGTGCCCTAAGTAACTTACAGTTAAGAGAAGAAGTATTTGCGCAGCTGAGTACATCTTGAAATTTCAGGTGGCGGTCGAAGCGTTCGAAAGCAACTGGTTTCATGCTTAGCCAGTTTTCTGCATTTAGAGATTCCCACATATTTTTTAAACCAATTTTATCCAGGAAACAGTTAAACTGAGTAACCCAATTGTATTCCATTTGTGCCACTGAGGACTGCTGGAGATGAGATAATCTAAGAAGGGCGATTTTTGGTAAACGGTTTTGATCCATTTGAAGCACTTTGATAATGTAGTTCCAGGCGGCTTTAAAAATCTTTGAGGCAACTTTATATAGACCCAGCTCAAGTCTTAGATGTGCATTTGGAGTAGCTTTTGGTAATGCAAGAAGTTTTTTGAAGTACGTAGTTTGGACAATCTCCAATTGGTCGGTGTACCTTAAGCCCCAGACTTGGGCCGCGTATAGAAGAGACGAAGAGATAACATTATCAAAGAGTTTGACTCTTCCATCCCAAGAATCTGCTTTGCAATTGCTTAAGGTCTGAAGAGCCGCGCCTAATGCAACTCTACCCTTTTTAATGGCCGAATCAGTCGCGCATTTCCCTAGTGCCGAGCTGGAAAAAGTTACTCCTAGATACGTGTAGTTCTTTACTATATCCAGCTTTTGTTTATGAAAGTAGAAGTTTTCTGATGAGGATTTCCCTCCTTTCCTGAACTGAATAATTTGGGTTTTTTTTGTATTTATCTGGAGCTGATTTTTTTCGCAGTATATCTCTAGAGCAACTAGGATTTTTCTTAAGATTACTGGGGACCTTGCGAGTGCCACAGCATCGTCCGCAAAAAGCAGTAAAAGTAGGTCAGTTACCCCGTCAATGTTTATGCCTTCTATACCTCTCTCCCGCAGAGCTTCCTCAAAATCCGAGATAAAAAGAATGAAGAGAAGGGGACTAAGAATTTCACCCTGAAGTACGCCTTCAGTTACTGGAATGGATTTTGAGTCAATGCCGTTTTTTCTAATCACAAACGAGGCACGATCGTATATCGTTTTCACTATTTGGATAAATCTCGCGCTAACTCCTTTTGCATAGAGTTTTTGCCATAATAAATCATGTTTAACTGAATCGAAGGCTCGCCGGAAGTCAATGAATAGAGCAAGGGCAGACGTTTTTTGGTGCCTCAGATGGAGCTGAATAGCAGATTGCAAGACGAATATGTTGTCGATACAACTTCTTTTGCTTCGAAAACCGTTCTGCGATTCCGGAATTGCCCCTTCTATATTTGCCCAAGCGGCAAGCCTCTTAGATAAAATTTGCGTGAAAATTTTGGCTATGGAGTTGCAGAGCGCAATGCCTCTGTAGTTTAAAGGTATGTTTTGATCCCCGTTTTTATGGAATAGAACCAGTGACGAGCACGACCACGCATCTGGAGTTATTCCGTAAGTTAGTACGTTATTGAAGAAACGGTGGAGGAAACTTATGCCTTCAGGGGGTAGGAATTTGTAAAACTCACTTTTAACCATGTCGAGACCGGGGGATTTATTGTTTTTGCAGCCCTGTAAAGCAAGTATAATCTCAGCGTGTGTAATTTCCGAGTCTAGGGAGGGGTCGAACGTACCACAGGATAGGTGCGTGTCAACACGGGGCGGATAAATGCTAGCATAAAATTTTTCCCAATCCGATAGCTTTATCGGGTTGGGTATAAACTGTCTTTTGTTACATGACCGGATTACACCCCAGAAATCCGTCGGGTTCTTGACATTAGCAAATTTGTTTTTTAGGTCTGTATAGTAATCTTCCTTTTTGCTGAGAAGAAGTTTTTTATAATGGCGCTTTAGGGAGTATAAGATTGATGCCTTTTCTGGATCAAAATTTGATTCTTTGCACGATTTTAGAGAATTTTTTAAATCTTTTTTACTGTTAAGAAGCTCCTGGTCAAACCATGGGCTCTTAAAAATTTTTGAGTGCCTAGTAGGTACGTGTTTAATAAGGTCTAGCTCTTTGGCAGCATTTTTTATGTGTACTAAAAGATGGTCGTTTTGTCGGTTTATTAGTGTAAAAGGACTGTCACCGGGAAGAACAGGGGGAAAACGTAGTTCTTTTAATAATATGGCATACTCAGACGCTTTTTGGGCATTCCACTTCATCACCTGCCTACTAGCGCCTTCAGGCTGCATCGAGCTCCCGGAACCAGGATCATTGCTTACGTTAGGGAACGAAAGCCTGAGCAATATGGGAAAGTGATCTGAGCCCGTTGCTTCATATATGACCTGGAGGTTGGATATGACGGGTAGGGCAGCTAAATTTGCCCAAACTAGGTCTATGGTGCTCGTACCGTTGCTGTTTGAGAATGTAAAGTTTCCTGAATAATCGCCCGGGGTACGACCATTTAGTAGAAATAAGTTGTTTTTTTCCATAAAGTTACATACAAGTTTGCCGCGCGCATTTAAGATTTTATCTTGGGAATCTCTTATTTTGTGTAGGTTGCAATCTAATTCCGGGAAGGCGTCGCCATTTGATTCCAAGCCCACTCGCGCGTTGAAATCACCCCCAATAATGATTGGAATGGTACCATGTTTGACTGATAGCTCATCGATAAGAGTTTCTAGTGATTCAAGTACAATAGCAATATCGTAAGATGGCTTAAAATATACCGACCCGATCAAAATTTTACAACTGTTTATAATAATTGAGGAAAAAATCCAATAGGAAGAAATTACTTCTACAGTAAACTTAACGTTTTTATGAAAAAGACTGAGCAGGCCACCGCTGGCCCTGCCTGTTGACTTCTCCCTTGTTGCAATAGATGATAGGCGGCTGAAACCATTCCATGGAGAGGCTAGGTGTACAGGATCTGACTCGAGCCAAGTTTCACTGAGACCGACGAACTGCACATCTTCAAGAGCGAGAGTTTCAGGAGTTTCATTTAGGAGGTTTGATATGCCATGGACATTCCAGAAAGCAATCTTAAGGCCAGTTCTAAATGAAGATTTGCAAGCTGGTTTGTTCGTCGGTTCTATGCGGACCGAACATCTGTTTAGTTTTTTGGGAGGGCTTTCAATAGGAGTTGGTTAAAATCGGTGCATATATGCTGATAACAAGTTTCGTATAATTGTTTTAGTAGATGCATTGCGTCTTCGCGACCAGAAACTAGTTTCTTTTCACTGTTCCATCTTAGCCAGTTGTTAGCAATTCTAATACGATCTTCTCTTACAATTACGCTGTGGAGCGAGCTCACTGATTGTATTTCTTTCTTTAGTTGCAACATCGCTTTCTTGTTTAGCTGTTTATCGCCATTTAGATCACGTTCGATATACACCGCTGAGCCAGATAATTTACTCGTGTTTTTGAGGATATACTCAATGGATTCATCCGAGTCGAATTCAGCTATGACCGCCAGTTTCCCATTGCGCTCAAATAACTTCCTTACTGCTTCAATAGCGCTGGGTGCCTGAAGGGATAACATGCCATTGACTACACGCTTTACTTCAGACAGGGGTGACTTATTCGCATCCAGGCCTTTGAAGATGAGATTTTTCCTTTTTAATTGATCCTCTAAGTTACAGATTCTTTTGCTGTCTTTATCCCTTTCCAATTTTAATGCTTCTAAGTTTTGCTTTAACTCATGGTTTTGCTTCTTTAAAGCAATGATTGTATCATTCATATTATCAAGTTTCGCCATGATTTCCCGATTTGATTCTTTTATAATTCTCATCAGCTCATCAACATTCAACTCTGCAACTTTTTGTCTTCTTGTTAGTTTTACGTCAAAACCCTCCGGGGAGGTTTCAGACAACGATCTTTTTGGCGTTGAATTCGGCATTTTGACCGTGGCGAAATAATGAAGTTTGCTAGTTTGATTCGTTCGTACCAACCTCGGCTAGACGTTGAAACCACACGAATAATCCGATGAAGTAAGGCTAATACGGCAACACCACAAGAGTAGTGCACCTTGGATTGACCAGCCGCTATAGAGCATGCACCGCAGTGATGCCACGCCAGCCGTGGGAAAGATCGGTTGTGGTACTTCCAGTTCGCGCAATTTCACAGCAAAATGGCAACACTGTTTTCCAATAAGAGCTTTCCACTTACGAGAAGATGGCGCTAGGCGTAAGCGCTAGTTGTTGTTGTGTCAGTTTTGGCGCGAGTAACTCCAACGCCGCCAACACCTCTGCCCAAACAAACATGCACTGGCACTCCCCTGGCACACCTCCCGGAGTCGGGGCGAACTGCACCCAGCAACCAAACCACAGCTGAACGCCCCGCAAAAACAGCACGGGCTTCCACAGCAGAGCAGCAACGCGCGGCAGCAGCGCAGGCGGCGCCAGCAGAGGGAGCAGCGCAGCCTCAAGGCAGCGCCGGGAAGCAGCACCAGCAGCGATGAGGGACAGGCACCACGGAGCCAAATTCACCGTCCAGCACACGGAATCCACTTGACTTCACTTTCCTGATGGACCGAGCGGCGTCCTAGGCAGAACCTCTGCCTTTGGATCGCAAACACTGCCTACTTTTATTATTTTAAGACAGAAATTCGGGAGCAAAAAAAACTCTGGAATGTTACTCGACCAATGTTGCCAGATCGATATTATTATTATCTTTGAGGATATATTTATTTATTTATTTATTTATTCATTAAATAATCTAGAAATACATTATTCCTTACAGATTATGTAGAGCTAATGAGACCATTACAATTAGTTACTATGCAATTAATTCATTTAGTAATAGCTTAAAGTTATGTTTAGAGGTAGAAAAGTCAATTGCTAAAGAATTTGAGAACATATTTAATTCTTTTAAGGCTCTGTATATGGGAGCATGAGAAGCGTACATAGTTCTAACGCATTCAAGGAAAAACATATCATTACTTCGAAGGCTTCTAGTAGGAATATGAAACGAAATGCGCTCAAGCAGGCATGGCGAATCAATCACTCCACTTATAATGTCAAAAACAAAGGAAAGTGAAAGGATAAGCCTCCTACTCTGTAGTGACTTTAAATTGATTAACAGACATCTTGCGTTATAAGAAGGAATCGGATCGACAAAATTCAATGATCTCAATGCAAATCGTACAAACGATTTCTGAATGCGTTCAAGTCTATTGATATGACAAACATGATAAGGTCGCCAAATAAAGGCGGCATATTCCAGCTTAGATCAAACTAAAGAGTTATACAGTAATTTTAGAGTATATGGGTCAGTGAAATCAGACCCAAAGCGTCGAATGAATGCTAGTAAAGAATAGGACTTGGCAATGGTGTAATTTAAGTGACTGTGAAAAAAGAATTTTGAGTCAAAAACTACACCAAGATCAGAGATTTCATAGGAAGTTTTTAATCGGGAACCATGAATGAAATACGAATTAGGAATTACGGAACGGGATTTGGAGAAGGACACATGAGAACACTTACTAATGTTTAGGAGCAAATGATTTTGGTGACACCAGGCTACAACATTGTTGAGATCTGATTGCAACTTAACCGAGTCAGAAGGACTCGAAACACAATTGAAGATTTTTAGATCATCAGCATACAAGAGGAATTTAGAAAACTTAAAGCATTCAGAGATATCGTTGATAAAAATGACAAAGAGCAAAGGACCAAGAATACTTCCTTGGGGGACACCGGATGAGGCAACAAAGGAATCGGAGCGAGTGTTGTCAACAACAACTGCACAGTTACGGAGGGAGAGGTACGATTTCACCCACTTTAAGAAATTGGAATGAAATCCCAAACTAGCCAATTTGGAAACTAGGATTGAGTGACTCACTTTGTCGAAAGCTTTCGAAAAGTCTGTATAAACAGTATCTACTTGAAGGCGATCATTAAAAGCGGACATACAAAATTCAGAGAAAACCGCCAGGTTTGTGACTGTTGATCTGCCGGTCATAAAACCATGTTGGTTATTGCTGATGAAACGCTTTACTGTAAAAAACAATTTTTGTTTTACAATGAATTCAAATAACTTTGAAACCGCCGTCAGTTTTGAAATAGGCCTATAGTTCGTAATGTCGTTCTTATTGCCACTTTTGAAAATGGGCGTAATAAAAGTGACCTTCCAAGCATCAATAAATTCTCCAGTTTGGAGGGATTTATTGAAAATTAGAAGAAGTGGATAAGCAAAAGCAGAGCAATTCTTAAGAAGATGAGGAGATAGACCATCAATATCCGTGTTAGAAGCATTTTTGATATGCCGAATACCATCCAAAACATCTTCAAGGGATAGAGAAAGCGAACCAAAATTAATAGGGGAATTAACGTTCGGTTTGACATCCACAGAACCAGTGGCAGGTTCAAAATTTGCTCGGAAAAAATCCGCAAAGAGATTAGCTGCTTCCAGGGGAGAAGAAGCATGTTTACTGTTGTAGAACACTTCTGAAGGTATACTTGAGCACGACTTTTTTGAATTCACATAATGCCAGAATGCCTTTGGATTTGATTTAATATCTAACTCGAATTTACGAGCATAGTTTCGTTGAAGGACTTTACTCAAGGATTTGAACTCTATCGAATAGCGCCGAAATTTATCTCTGTAAAGTAGGGAGTTTGAAGATTTGAATTTTTTATAAAATTTATTTCTCAAATTCTTTAGCTTTTTTAACTCTTTAGTGTACCACGGAATACTATAGCATTTCTTCATTGTACGTGGTATATTCCTAACGCAAATATCACTTATCTTAAGTTTAAAAATATCAAAACATTTGGCAACAGTAGCATGAGCAAATAACGAATCCCAATCTAAAGTAGAAATTTCCTCATTAACAACATCAAAATTGCAGCGTTTAAAGCAAAAATTATTAGATTCATTATTACCACAAAGACCTTTAAAGTCATAGAACTCTAATAGAATATCAAGCGGTACATGGTGTAAACCAGACCTTGACAAAGGGTCGAGGCATTCGTTCAATGAAAAATTCATGTTATCATTTATGAAGACAAGATCGAGAATTCTGAACAGCATATTTCTTAAGCTATTTATTTGGATAAGATCCAGACTTAAGAAGCTGTCAACTAAATAGGATTCGGCGAAACTATTAATGTTTTTAGGAAATAAAGCAAACTTATTATCTATGTATGACCATTCTACATTGCATAGGTTGAAGTCGCCAAGAATACAGAAGTTACAGCCCACATGAGTGGAGACTAAATCCTGAATATTATCGACATGCGCTTTGTACAATGCATCAGTACTGGCCGGAGGAATATACGAAGCAGAGATATAAGTTTTAGAGATTCCATGAACTAGGACGCAAAGTTGATCCAAGAGGGAGTCTTCGGTAACCATATGCACTAGTGATGAGCGGTAGCGCCGCTGCACAGCGATTAGAACTCCACCACCTCTTGAGCAACCCGTTTTCTCAGCATCGCGGTCCTTCCGATAAACGTTGTATAAATTGCCATCAAAGAATTCACTGTCATAAAATTGCGAGTTAAGCCACGTCTCAATCAGAACAAAAATGTCATATTCCAAGTGTGAACTCATATCGAAGAGAGATTTAGACTTAGTACGCAAGCCAGAGACATTTTGAAAGTATATTTTTAGACACTTAGTCTGAGGACTAAGTTTAGTTATAGTTTCGTGTAATATTATTATCTGTTGAATCGTGCAACGGCACTACAAGATAACAAACATCTGGTTGCACTTATCAAGTGGTGTCCGCTGCAAGAATTCAAGTAACAGGCCGGATAAGAGCGTGCGGCCAGCATGCTCTAATCGTGCTGTGTATTTAGGCTGAGCAGTTTGTTTTGAATATTAGTTTCCTCAGCAGCCGGCTTTCAGCGATCAACATTATCATTATCATCATTAATATCATCATCATCATCATCATTATCATGAGATACTAATTCTCAGCTTCGCTGGAATATAAAGAGTGTCCACGAAAAAACTGATCCCTCAAAAAATCTGTATATTTTTGGAAGTATTCACGCAAAGTCGAAAATTGTAGTAATAGGATACAATGCAAAAAAATAGCAAACTGATTATTTTCTATCCTACCTTTCTCTTCCTTCTACTCCTTCCATCATCTCTTGCACAGTTGATTCTTCGATCTTTTCAGCGGACTCCTTCCACTTTCTTTTGAACTGATTTTCATTTTTTACCAAATTTTTTTTTTAAGGTTCCGCTTTGCTATTGCCCAATACCTCTCAATGGGACGTAATTCTGGACAATTCGGTGGGTTGCATTCGTTGGGTACAATATTGACATTATTGTCATTATACCAGTTCAAGGCTGCTCTGGAATAGTGGGATGTGGCTGAATCTGGCCAAGAAAAGTAGAAACATTGTGGCTTCTTAAAAATGGCAAAAGCCGTTTCTTCAAGCATTCCTTGATGTAAATTTCTTGGTTGATTGAGCCTGTTGTAACGAAAATGTGGCTCCTTCTGCCACAGGTACAAATTGTCTTCCATAAAAGGAACTTTTTGGGGAATTTGGACATTTTTGTGTTTTAAATTTTTTAGAAACAGCTCCTTTAGCTGCGGCAACGTAAAACTACTGTCCGGGCAATTGTTGGAAGTCGCCTTTAACGCATGTTTCATCGTACATGACGCAGCACTCAAATTTTGTAAGGAACTGCTCATACAACGTTCTAGCTCGCTTTTTGGCCTCATTTTCCTTATTATCGCTTCTATCCGGAACTTTCTGCACTCTATATGATTTGAGTTGAGCATTATTTTTAGTTTTTTGGACAAAACTTTTTGATACTCCAACTATGGATGCTGTATCACGGGCGGATGCATTCGGGTTTTTCTTAAAATGCGCCTTCACTGCATTGGCAAAATTTTCGTTGGCAGGACCAGCATTTCTCTCATAACCTGAAGCCCTCTCAACAGAGAGGTGTTCCTTAAACTTTTTGACACCCCTTTTCACCGTTGCAACACTGACACCCACATGTTTTGCTACCCTTTTTTGGGGCCATGTAGGATTTTCATTCAAAGTGTGCACAATTTTGTTTCGCTGCTGAATTTCGTTCCCTGCCATTTCGCTCGAGAGTTAAAATCAAAATGGAACTAAATGCAATTAGTTTTTCTGAAGTTTAAGGTTTTTGAAAAAGCAAAGCCTACTGTTGGCGTTCCCAAAAAATTTAAAAAATCAAAGAAGAGGGATTAGTTTTTTCGTGGACACTCCTTACCTATCCCGAGTTTATAACCAAAGGGATTAGGCTCTGTTGCACTATTGTTATGTGTTTTTATGTGTTTAAGAAGGACCGCACAACGTTACATGTTTTTAGTATTACTACTTTTTGTATGGCGATGTGTGTTTTTCTTCTATTTTTAGAATTTTTAAGTTTTCTATAAATGTTCTATGTAGTACTCCAGTGGCTCATATTATGAAAGCGACTATTTTTACTTCGTTTTGCCTCCATATGTTCTTAATTTCTTGTGCCAGTTCTGTATATTTTTCAAAATTTTCTATATATTTGTCATGTATATTGTTGTCATTTGGTACACTTATTTCTATTACTTTTGTTATTTTGTCCTTATTTATGTTTGTCAGGTCTATTGCATGTTATTGTTTTGTCTGTATATATTGGTCTGTCCCAGTATATCTTGTAGTCTTGATTTTTGAGTATGTTTTCGGGAGTATATTGGTAGTACTGTGATTTGCCATTTATGATGTTGAGGTTGTTTGCTATTTTCATGTGGAATGCTTTGCCAACTGTGTCATGGCTTTGTGTGTATATCGATACGGCTAGCATTGGGCAACCAGAAGTAATGTGGTCTATATGTGACATTTTCCACATTTGTTTGTGTTGACGGTGGGATCTTTTATAATGAATTTTCTGTAGTTTCTCGTTGTTATTGTTTGATCTTGTATGCCTATCATAAACACTTCTGTTTCCGGTTGCAGCTCACCTTTCTTAAGCCATGTATATGTATTTAATTTGTCTATGTTACTGCTTTCTGTTATGTGTGGATGTTTTCCATCAGTTGTTTCTGTTTCCATATATTCTTCTTGTCTTCTATTGTTTGCTTATTTATAATTAAGTTTCTGTTATGGAGGTTAAGTGGTGTATATCCCTTGTCTGCGTTGACTATTGTTTGATGTAGTGTTGTAATTTGTGCATAAAAGTAGTTTCTATTTGTTTATTGTGAATCTGTTGTAAGTCTATTAAACCTCTGCCTCCTTCTTTCCTGGGTATAGTTATATGTTCTTTGCAAGCATGTGGATGGTGTTTTTGGTTTTGGTCAGTTTTGTTCTGGTTGCTATTTATAGATTTTCGATGTCCGTTGTGCTCTATTTGATTATTCCGAAGGAGTATGTCAGTAGCGGTATCGCGAATGTATTGATTGCTTCAAAAAGGTTCCGGCAATTCAGGTGTATTTTTAGTATTTTAGTTAAACGTGTTAGGTATGCCCCGTATAGTTTGATATACGGTTGGCGGTCTACTGCTTACTTTTCAGCCACTACCAGCTAGGAAGACCAGCTGCCGGGGGTTGAAGGACTGGCAGAATGTGACTAGACCTCCTCGTGGTGGCCGCTGGAAACAGGCACCGGGGTATGGTATTGTCTTACCCTGTGTGGCTGGCGAACTAGTCACTTCCTATGTCCAACTACCCATACCTGGCTATACATATACCGACCTATACCTACCTACCTATACTTCGCCCCCCAATCCAGGGTGTTATGCGACCCGTGCCCATTGGATGGTTTGCAGCCAGGGGGTATACCGGCTGTAGTAACACGGAGCCTACCTGTCCACCTCGGGTAGTATTTTGGCATGGCATGGGGCTCTGTCATGGGTGACCTCCTTTCCCCACAACTTGAATTGGCCACCGAAAAGCCTCGTCGGCCTAACGAACGAACCAGATGATGAGCTCTCAAACACGTGCCTCGGATGGTAAGGACGTCGGACAGACTGACGCCACTGATCAGCACACTACTAAACTAACGGTAAGCGGTTGGAGAGACCGACCAACAAGAAAAAGGGGGAACAGTGAGTGTTCCCATACGAGCGTGACCACCATGTCAACGATCACAGTTGAAGGGCACCTTCGCTTGGCGTACCCGCGCTGGTAGAAACTACCGAGGCCTTCTCTCTTAAGAGAAAGCGGCTGATGACTTCTGATGAGGAGGATAATGGCGTCGGGTAAATCATACGATGATGCACTCAAGACTGTGTTGGAAGAGCCGACAAAGACGGATGAAACTGGTGGCTGTAGCAGAGCGGATACGGCGCAACCCGTACCAAAACGGACGAAGTTCAGTCCGTCCTTTGCTGAGGCTGCTGCAGCTATCAAAGTCGGAATTCTACCGGACGAATTCCCAGCTGTCCATCTGAGTTTGGAAGAGCAGAAGACGATCGAAAGGCTGATCAAAGAGGAGCTGCGTAAGCTCCCCGTTGATGGGCGTCAGATCAGGTTCCAAGGCTGCTCGTTCAAACCAGGATGGATTATTGCGAATTGCGCCGACGAGGCATCGAGGAACTGGCTAAGGAAGGCTATGTTGAAAACAAAGCTGCCAGGAAGGAAGGTGAAACTGGTGGAGGGAAAGGACATTCCCAAACCCAGTGTGGCCACCGCATTCTTTCCTGGTTGCTCCCTCCCGGCCGAAGATATTCCTCGTACGCAGAACCGTTCACTACCGACAGGAAACTGGAAGGTACTGAACAGATCTGTCGCGGCGCAGGGAACAACGTTGACGTTGGCCATCGCCCACATCTCAGTCAGTCCGCTCTTTGAGCTGAAGGACCTTTCCTTCTTTGAGTTGGGGAGAGTTCAGTTAGGTTGCGGACGAGGATGCCGAAGACAGGGGTGGAAGAGAACAGACCCTCCACCAGCAAGCAAGAACTGGCGAAGGCATGCGAGGACCGTCCACCTGCAAGTGGACGGACGCAAGCCGTCACTCGGACCGAACGGACCAGTGACAGGACGCCATCGGTGGGGCCCGCAAAGCCTACCTCATCTAAGCCAGTCCGGCAGACTGGGTTGGCGGGGTTGACTGAGCCTGCTGGATAGGAAGACGAGGGGTAGAGGGGGTAAGCGTGCGGGGTCCCACACGAAGGGACCGAAGGCGTAACTATGGAGATTGTACAAGTAAATCTTCATAGAGCGTCGGCAGCCTCGGCTGTCCTAACTAGGATCATCCACTCCGTGGGTCCTAGTATAGCCCTGGTGCAGGAACCACGGACCAGCACCAACGGACAAGTCAGAGGACTATCTCAGGCAGGCAAGGTATTATGTTGTCAACCGGCAACAACTAGAGCCAGGACCTGCATCGTGTTTAATAAAATATTTTTCTTCCCGTTAACAGATTTTGTTCCGCCGGACCTATGCGCGGGTAAGATTACCTGGAACTCCAGGGAAATTATCATTGCCTCCGCATACTTTCCTGGAGACGAGGACCACTGTCCACCCCGAATAGCAGAACAGCTCATTGCCTATGCTAAGGTCCATGTGGTTGCCCCTAATGTAATGGGCTGTGATGCGAACGCCCATCACACCATGTGGGGGAGTACAGACATTAATCCCAGAGGTGAGTCATTATTCAACGATATACTCTTCTTAGATTTAAGTATTTGCAATACTGGGAATAGCCTCACATTCTTGGAAATGACCTTCACAACCTCGATGACAAAAGACCTTGTGAGCAATTGGCGGGTATCCGATGAGCCGTCGTGCTCAGATCATAGGCAGATAAGATTCACGCTAGGGAATCAGATGCCGACTGTGGTGACATTCAGACCAAAACGACAGACCGACTGGAACAGTTAGGTACTGCTTTCAGTTAGTCAAATCGAGAATATGATAGATAGCATAGACAGACTGGAAAAGGCCTCTACAATTCTTAGAGATTCCGTTCTGAATGCCTATGAAGAAAACTGCCCCTCAAAACCAAACCTGCTAGGAAATAGACACCGTGGTGGAGTAGTCATCTTAACAAACTAAGAAAGGAAGTAAGGAAACTATTTAATAGAATTAATTTAATTGACTGGCACGACAGCCCGCTTACGCGAGACTAAGGGCTAGCTTCCCGCAACCACCCGTGTTGTGCGTGTGAATTTGTACGCGGGTGGAAGGGACCTACAGTTTTATGCCGGTTCTGAACGGCAGGTTGGGAGCTTTTTCATAAGCGATTTTTACTCTCAGAGGTTTGCCATTTCCAGTTGAGAGGACAGCCACCGAAAGAGAAAACGAGTTTTCTCGTTATTTTTTTTTTAGGTGTTATTACAGGCAGTATTTGAACCTGAGGTTGCTGCCTTCGACTCGCGGTCCAACGCACTAACCAACTGAGCCACGGCGGCTGCAACTATTTAATAGAGCCAAGCGCAAAAACGACTGGCAGACCTACTCCCAGACTCTCACCAAATACAACCAAGAAATCAGGAAGGCCAAGAGGGAATCTTTAAAGCGGTTCTGTGAGGACGTATCGGATCTGTCCTCCAGCTACAGGCTTCATAAGGTTCTCTCGATGGAAAAAATCCTGTCCGATAGGAACACTAGTGGATGGAGATGGGACCTTCACAAAATGCGAAAAGGAATCACAGGCGGTACTGGACAGATGCATCGTCCAGGTAGGGAAGACTGGAGAACTGCCAAAGCTGCGTGTAACGCACCAGTCATAAAATGGGCGCTGGAATTCTCTCCCTACAAGGCGCCGGGAAAATATGGCATTTTCGCAGCGCTCTTACAGAGGGGAATGGCGATACTAACGCCTATTTTAACCAAAATCTACGTAAGCAGTTTAGCTTTTGGGTATATTCCAGAAGCCTGGAGAATAGTTAACGCGGTCTATCTTTCTGAAGGAGCTGATAAGAAGGACCCAAAATCTTTCAGACCAATAACCCTGATGTCTTTTGTGCTTAAAGGCTTAGAAAAGGTCGTTGACCGATATCTGAGGGAGGAAATACTCACTCAGCAACTCCTGATCACGAACCAACATGCCTACCAGAAAGGTAAATCCACGGAAACGGCCTAATCGGCGCTGGTAGGCAATAGAGAAGTCCCTAACGGAAAGGAAATCTGTCTAGTAGGTTTCCTGGACATAGAAGGGTTTTTCAACTACACAACCTTCGAAGCGATAGAAACGACGCTAGAAGGACTACAGGCGTCTGCCACCCTTACAAGATGGATATCATTAATGCTGGAGAGCAGGGTGATTCAGTCCAACTGAGGGGAGGCAAAGCTGTCAGCAAGTACAGTGCGAGGATGTCCTCAAGGGCACTATCTCCCCTGCTGTGATCTGTAGTCGTTGATGGATTAATCCGCTCTTGAAGAGCAGGGACATGAAGTCATTGCATATGCAGACGATTTAGTCATTGTGGTCAGAGGCAGAGACGGGGGGGGGGGGGGGGGCGATAGTGTAGTGGAGGAAAACCACGGATATAACTGTAACTCAGCTGGAAAGACTTCAAAGACTAGCGAATACTTGTATAACAGGATGTCTCAGTACTACACCAACGGCAACCCTAAATGTTATACTAGGGATGCTGCCGCTGGAATTTAATGTGCAAATGGCTGCAACAATCAGCGCACATAGACTGATGCATAGCGGATCCATACATAGGGATGCACATGCAATCGGTCACCTATCGCTGTTGAAGGATAGGAGGCGAGATGGAGGCTTCTGGATGCCTCTGGATCTGATGCCACCGAGACACCTCTTCAGGAACAACTACGTTACGTATATACCGCACAGGGATCACTGGGCTGCAAATAGAATCAGTCTTACGTGCGATGACATTGTCTGGTACACCGATGGCTCAAAGATGGAAGGCGGGACGGGAGCTGGAATACTGGAATATTTAATACTAGCTCCCAATTGGCAGTCAGTCTGGGAGACACATCCTGAGGTCTTTGCCATAAACGAGTGTGCCAGAAAAATACTGACTCTCAATGTCAGGAGAAAGAGGATAATCATAATGTCCGACAGCCAGGCTGCAATAAAAGCTCTAAGCTCGACGACGTTTGACTCCGAACTAGTCTGGGAGACAGCAAACGTTCTCCAAGACATTTCAAAGGATAACCGGGTGATAATACACTGGGTTCCTGCGCACTGTGGGCACGATGGAAATGAGGAGGCGGACAGATTGGCAAAGGAAGGGGCGGCAAAACGACCCTATGGACTTGAGCCGATCATAGGTGTCAGCAGAGCTCATTTCAGGCATTGTGTCAAACAGGAATTCAAAAACCGGGCCAACCACAAATGGTCCAACACGGTGGGACAGCGCTGTTCCAGGCTATTCTTTCAGGCCTATTCGGAAGGCAAATCTAAATACCTATTGGACCTAAGCAGAAAGGAGCTTAAGTTCATGACGGGAGTCCTGAGCGGGCACTGTCTGCTAAATATGCATAAAGCACGACTGGGATTGACAGATAGCGAACTATGCAGGTTCTGCATGGAAGATGACGAAACATCCGTGCACATCATAACCGAGTGTCCCGCCCTCTTACACGCAAGGAAGAGTATACTGGGAAGGAAACTAATTCAGACAAAAGAGCTGTCTGAAACTAATCTGGGAAAAATCAAGGAGTTCCTGGACAGTATTTGGGGAGATGAACTCCTCGAATAAAAAATAAGGGATACGACACAATAGTTCTCTTTGGACGCAGTGTCTCGGCAGTTGGTGCTCGGCTCCCGTATCTATTCTTTAGTTTGCAACCTTGTACTCGATAATTTCGATAACTTTAAGCAACTACTATACAACCATGTACGCATCAATAAATTCATTCATGTTCAATCAAGCAAAGCAACCAGTCGCATTAGTTTATAATTTTTTCTTAAACATTTTTGGTCCTTCGGAGTCGAATCGGCGTGGGGCAGCAACCAGATGACAGCAGTTCTCAGATCAGCACAATTAGCAACCAGAGGATAGCAGTTCTTAGTTCAGCGCAATTCGGTGAGTCCAGCAAATGATAGCCGAGGCACACAAAGTCATTCATCCACACATCGAGCACGGAGCCCGCTGCACACAGTTTGTAGTGACAGGGGACAGCAGACCACACAGCAGCACACACACTGGATAACGGTTCCGCGTTTGTGCTCAGTAGAGCACGCTTCGATCAGCAAACGGTATTGTTTGCATAGTTTGCAAGTTGAAAGGGTCTTTGTAAGCAAATATACTAAGTTGAAAGGGTCTATGTAAGCAACTACACTAAGGCTAAAAACATAGTGGAGCGGCGAGCAAAGCGACGAATACAAATCAACGCTTTTCGCTTTGCTCCTCACTATGTGCGCTTTGAGTCAAAAGCGTTGATTTGTTTTCGTCGCTTTGCTCTTCGCTTTGCTCGTCGCTCAACTATGTTTTTAGCCTACGTTGAAAGGGTCTATGTAAGCAACTACACTAAGTTGAACGGGTCTTTGTAAGCAACTACACTAAGTTAAAAGGGTCTATTTAAGCAACTACACTAAGTTGAAAAGGTTTATGAATGTAATCAATTACACTCAGAAAACTTTGTATAAGTGCAAAATGGAGTCGTTCAAGCAAAAGCGACAAGTTTTTAAACGAGCGATCACGCGTATACATACATTTTGTATTAATCAAGATGCACCTCCAGACGACATTAGGGTGCGCATAGACAAACTTGAAGACGTTTTTAAACAATACGAAGACATACAGAATGACATTGACACTTTGACTCCCGCTGATGAGTTAGAAGCCGAAGAATTGTATCGCAGTGACATTGAACAAAGATATTTTACCAATAAGTCAATTTTTGTTAGTCGATCGAAAGAGGACTTGGGCAATCGCACAATGATGATGCAGGCACTATTAAATCATCAGGCCGCGATGGGTACACTCATCGAACGCATGTCCACCAACACTCGTTTCGGTGCGACATCGACGCCAGTTCACACAAATGATGGAATTCAACAACGGGCTGAGCTGCCGCTTCCCCAAATTCAAATACCGGAGTTCGATGGAACTTATTTGAATTGGATACGTTTTCGGGACTTATTTGAAGCAATGGTGCATACTACAGGGTTTTTCATTTCTAACCGAAAACTTTGACAGCTCTGCGTTCGACAACCGCAGCTGTCATCTGTCTTTGCATTGTGTTAATATTGTAGTTTAGTGTTTGCCATTTATGAAAATGGACCGATTTAGCATCGCTCAACGTGTAAACATAGTGAAAATTCACTACAAAAATGGTGAAAATTTGAGCACCACTTTTCGCGCACTAAGGAAGGATTTCGGACGTCACGGAAGGCCTGTTTTGTCAACAATTTCGGATTTATTGGCGAAATTCGAACGAACTGGTTCTGTACAAGATGTACAGAGGCCAATACGTAATCACCCTGCTCGTTCGGCCGAAAATATTGCTGCTGTAGCTGCCAGTGTTGAAGATGACCCGAATTTATCGCTTCCCCGGCGTTCACAACAATTGGACATCTCCATCACCTGAATTTGGAGTATTTTGCATTTGAATTTGCATCTTCATCCATATAAAGTTCAGTTGGTGCAGAAATTGGAGCCGGGAGATCACAGAATGCGTCGTAGCTACGCCGAATGGGTGCTTGAAAAACAGTCCGAAAATCCCAATTTTTCGCACAAAATTTTCTTCAGCGATGAAGCACATTTTCACCTCGGCGGTTGCGTTAATAGTCAAAATTGTCGTTTGTGGGGCTCAGAAAATCCACACGTGGTTGTCGAGCGCCCAATGTATCCACCTAGAGTCACTGTTTGGTGTGCATTATGGTCCGGTGGTGTCATAGGGCCATATTTCTTCGAAAATGACGAATGACAGACCGTTACCGTCAATTCTGAACGTTATGGCCGTATAATAACCGAGTATTTCTGGCCAGCGATCGAAGATATGGATGTGGAGGAGATGTGGTTTCAACAGGACGGCGCTACATGCCACACAACACGACCGAACATGACAGAATTGCGAACCAGGTTCGATGAACGCATAATTTCGCGTTTTGGTGATGCCAATTGGCCGTCAAGATCGTGCGATCTGAATCCTTTGGACTTTTTTCTTTGGGGCTACGCGAAAGACCAAGTCTATGCAGACAATCCACAGACTCTGGAGCATTTGAGGGACAACATACGTGCAGTTCTTGGGGCCTTACAGCCTGCTATATGTAAAAAAGTCATCGAAAATTATCTAAAAAGAATCGAGGTGTGCCAGGCTGCTCGTCATTTGAATCATTTGAATCATCATTTGAATCATTTGAATCATCATTTGAATGATGTCATATTCATTTACTAATGGCACAAACCAAATATTATTTTGATAATAAAGTTTCATCAAAATTCAAATTTTAATTGATTTTTTTTCTTCATTTACTTATTCGGCTCATGATGAAAAACCCTATAGGTCCACCATCTCGGAAGTGCAGAAGCTTGAGTACCTGCTTTGGTAGCCACCTTGTCGCGGTGCGGGGGCTTAGTTACGAGGATCCGGCCTGGCCATGCTGATGGGCGTGTTCGAACACTGTGTCGGTCACGTCCGGTGGGTTCAACCGTGTCAGACGGGCAGCCGGGGAGTACGAACTAAGCGCTACCATCTACCCAAACCCTCTCGAACCCATCCCTCTGATTCCCGTCACTTCTCTATCCCTTTCCTAAATCCAGGGGCGTCGGTTACCCATAGTGGGCGGCACCTGGTCTGCGTCTGACTCCAGAGGGGCGGCAGTTTTTCTTTCACCTGGCAGTAGGTATAAAATGCAAACCCCCCCTTTTTCAATGGTGAAGCCTACTCCCGGTTTATCTGCACGAGGTAACCAGACTTCTGGGAATCCTCCCGCCGATCCGTCGGCGGCTTGGGCATCGGATGTGCAGGCCCAAAGCTCACCTTCCCTTATGACCGAGACTGTCACCCAGGGTCCCGGAGGAAGCAAGTTACTAGCGGTGGACGATGGCACATTGACTATGTCAATGGAGAGCCTACTGTTGGAGGAGAATGTGGACAGACTAATGTCAGAAGCATCAAAGTCAGCCATCAAGGCTGATGGAGATGTGGAGATGTTAGATAGTCCATCTACTTCAACGAGTCGAATTCGGGTACCATGCGTATCTCCGAAAACGGTTAAACCTGGTGCGAACCAGGAGAGTGCCGGTAAGGAGGTTGCTGGCATCGGGGGTTCGAAGGCAGGTGAAGAGCTGTCTGCTAGACAGCGCAAAAGGATGAGGCAGAACAAGAGGAAAGCTGTCGCGAAAGCGGCGGCAAGTACTCAAGTTTTGCCAACTTCAACACCTGTGATGGCCACAGGAAAGCGTGACAGAACGGGCGATGATTCGTCTGCTATGGCACACTCTTCTGAGGCCGCTCTGGGGTCTGAGCACTCGGCTGTGAAGAGTAGCAAGGCAAAGAGGAGGAAGGTCCTTGGACCGGAATCGGACGTGCCGGCACGCTCGACGCAGGAGTCTGCAGGTCAGCCGTCTACTGACATGGAGAAGGCTGCAGGATCCCAGGAAATGTCGGATGACACCCAGCCGTCTACCTCTGGTGCCACGTTTGCGGGAGTGGCTGCCAAAGCGATGATGGTTGAGATACATACCGACAAAGGAAATGGCCTGTTGTCCCAAGGACAGCAAGACTATTTCGACTCCTACCTTTGGAAGGCAATCGGTGATTCGAAAGAAACACCGATGTTCGAAGGAAAGCGCGTTGAAAACGGCATCATTAAGGTGCAATGCTCCAACGCGGCTTCTCGAGAATGGCTGGAAAAAGTCGTAGCGAAGATGCCAGCCTGTGAAAAGAGTAAGTTCGTGCTCATGGACGGAAATAGCATCAGGCTGGTGAGGGCTTCAGCCTGGATACCGGGGATTCTCCGGAAACCAGGTGAAATCCTCGCACGTATCCGTGCCCAGAACGCAGGTCTGGACACGAGCCTATGGCGAATATACTCGCTTACCAAGGATGTATCGGCTGTCAATAAAGAAGTCGGTGCACACTTGGTGGTGGGTATTGACTTAGACTCGTTGAAGATCCTGAAGTCGAAGTACGGGTACCGTCCTCACCTACACCTGGGGCGGGTGCACTTCCGCCTACAGGATAAGGAGGAGGATAAGGCGTAACGGTAGTTTCAGTCCCTTACATGACTGAAATTATTATCACGCAAATCAACTTGCAGCATAGCAAATCGTCTACTGCTCTACTATGCAGCAGGCATGCGAAACTGCAAACATGTCCTCAAATAATATTAATCCAAGAGCCATGGGTGTGCTACAAGCGTATCTGTGGTCTGGGTGCCATTACCTGGGGACAAATCCTTCAACACGAAGGGAGTGATAGACCGCGCGCATGTATCATCATGCCGCGGTCGATCGAATGCACGATGCTTAGACAATTCTGTTCTCAAGATGTCGTTGCGGTTAAAATAAAGTACTGGGTTGGTGGGAACAGCGTCGAAACTGTAATAGTAACGGCCTACCTGCCGTATGACTCTATACTTCCTCCTCCATCGAGGGAGGTAATGGAAGTCGTCCAGTATGCTGAATCCAGGGGTTTGGGACTCATAGTGGGCTGTGACGCAAATTCACAGAACATTGTTTGGGGTAGCAGCAAATGCAATCCCAGGGGTACTAAACTTTTGGAATTCATTATGTCGGCTGATCTGGTGATTCAAAACGTTGGTAACAAACCAACTTTTGTGACCAGCAGAAGACAAGAAGTGATTGATCTGACACTAACCAATAGGAAAGTGGCAGATCAGATCATGCAATGGCGGGTTTTGGAGGAGGTCTCTCTTTCAGATCACCGCTTTATCGAATTCCGACTCGGTATTGATCTAATGTCGATACCAGGTGGACGGAATCCTCGCAAGGCGGACTGGAACAGGTTTGGTGAGCTTCTGACAGAGCGTATACCAATCCTGAAAAAACTCCGAAGTACAGCCAAGATTGAAGAAGTGACTAGGGAACTAGGAGTTACTTTGACTGGCTGCTATGAGGAGGTGTGTCCGCTGAGAGCGAGCAGACAAGGCAAAGCAGTTCCAGGGTGGAGTGCTGAGCTTTCGAAGCTACGCAAACGATCCAGGAAGCTTCTGAATAGGGCCTTAAAAACCCGAAAAGAGAACGACTGGACCAACTATCACCTCGTCCAAAAGGAATTTAAGAAGAAAGTGAGGTCTGCCAAACTGGACTCTTTCAGAGACTTTTGCAATGAGGTTGAAGGTATGAAGGAGTCAGCAAGACTGTGTAGGGTTCTACAAAGAGACCGAACAGTTAAGCTTGATTCTCTTCGCTTGCCTGATGGCTCCTATACTACCTCTAAGTCGGAAACCTACAACACTCTCCTAGCGACCCATTTTCCGGGAAGCAGGATAATTCCCACTGTGGTGGACAGTTGTGAGGTCAATGACGCAGGTAATAGGACTAAAAGGCTTAACTGGTTTTCTGCGTCAGAAGTAGTAACGGAGGAGGCGGTAAGATTTTCTTTCTCCTCATTCGAAAACTACAAGTCCCCAGGACCTGATAAAGTTTACCCGATAATGCTAAAGAGGGGTGGAGACAAGCTGGTGAAAGCTCTTATAAAGATCTTCACGGCTTGCCTCGCTCATGGTTACATTCCAACTCTTTGGCGACAGGTCAGAGTGGTCTTCATTCCCAAACCAGGGAAGGACGACTATACGCTGGCCAAGAGCTTTAGGCCAATCAGCCTGACTTCTTTCATGCTGAAAAGCTTAGAGCGAATGGTAGAAAAGCACATCCGAGCGAAGGTGCTGACAAGAAGCCCACTTAGTAGAAACCAACACGCTTACCAGAGTGGAAAATCATGCGACTCAGCCCTGCATGACATCGTATCCAAGATTGAAGCAGGGCTGGAAGCTGACCATTACACTTTGGGCGTCTTCGTGGACATTGAGGGGGCTTTTGACAATGCAACCTTTGACTCGATATGCTCAGCAGCCAGAATGCATGGGGTAAATGAGACCCTGATAAGGTGGATCCGCTCCATGCTCTCCGGGAGATTGCTGACCGTTGGTGAGAGTGATAGCAATTCGGTCACGGCAGAGGTCGGACGGGGATGTCCCCAGGGTGGTGTCCTCTCTCCGCTGCTGTGGTGTTTCGTGGTCGACTCTCTACTAAGGGAGATGCAGGATCTCGGAATACATGTCCAAGCATACGCGGACGATGTCTGTGCACTAGTATCAGGACGATCCCTCAGGATAATTTGCAAGAAAATGCAGAAAGTCCTGGATAAGATTGATAACTGGTGCACAGGACAGGGTCTTTCCGTTAATCCCAGTAAAACGACTTTGGTCCTATTTACTAGGAAGCGGAAGCTGGATGGTCTCGAACTGCCAGTACTGAAAGGTGTGACCCTCAGTCTATCCACGGAGGTGAAATATCTAGGGGTTATCCTAGACAGGAAACTAACGTGGAAGATGCATGTCTTGACGAAAGTAGACCGTGCGCTGAAGGTTTTCCAACAGTGCCGTCGAGCTTTTAGCAAGACCTGGGGCCTGAAGCCTGCGGTGGTCCTCTGGATATATACCGCACTCATCAGACCCATAATTACGTACGCATCGGTAGTCTGGTGGAGACGAACAATGGTTAAGTCCGCAGCTTTGGCTCTGAACAGACTACAAAGAAGTGTATGTATATGCATTACGGGTGCCATGAGCACTGTCTCGGGTGATGCCCTTAATGCCATGCTTGACCTGCTTCCCCTAGACCTAAAAGTTCAAGAGGAAGCGATGAAAGCGACATGTCGGCTATATTCCTATGGATACTGGCACGACAACAAGGGATCGGGTCATGGAGAAATCTTCAAGAGGTTGTCAGCGCAATATCCGTTGCTGCTGGCCCCTAAGGATTGCCTAATACCCGTAGTATCCTTTAGGAGGAACTTTGAAGTGAGGTTCCCAACGCGCGACCAATGGGACAACCCACAGGCCATGCTAGGGGATCTGACGGATATTTTCTTCACTGACGGATCCAAGACCGATAAAGGTACTGGAGCTGGATGGCACCTCGATGGAAGTGTCAACTGCTACTACTCACTGGGTGGGCTGACTACCGTCTTTCAGACGGAAGTCTTCGCCATTCTGAAGGTAGCGGAATGGATAATTGGGAGGAAATGGTGCGGGAAACATATAGGAGTCTGTAGTGATAGTCAAGCTGCACTTAAGGCCCTGGAGAACGCGCGTGTTACCTCTAAGATTGTCCAAGAATGTAAGTTGAAGCTAAAATCAGTCGCGAGACGTAATAAGCTCCAACTTATCTGGGTTCCGGGACACTGCGGTGTTCTAGGTAACGAAACTGCCGATGAACTGGCTAACTGTGGATCAGGGTGTACACCCATGGGACCAGAACCAATAATCGGCACCAGTCTAGCAGGAACCCTGGACTGGATCAGGTCCTGTGTAAATAACCTACACAGAGAACGTTGGTCTAGCTTGGGAAGCTGTAAAACTGCCAAGAGTTTTGTGAAAAGCCCGAACAGGAAAGCAGGGAATTTCCTCCTGAAGCTGGGAAGGAAAGACCTCCGTCGAATGGTCGGGTTAATCACAGGACACAATCCATGGGGGCGACATATGGCCAACATGGGCATCATCGAGGATCCGACTTGCATGTCTTGCCTGGAGGAGGTTGATAGTACAGAGCACTTTCTCTGTGCATGTCCTGCCTTCTCTAGAACGAGATTGCGCACGCTGGGTTCAGATGTAATGAGAATGGACGAAGTTCATTCTCTCACCCTGTGTGATCTCCTGAGATTCATTAATGAGTCCGGGAAATTTGCACAGGAGACCTCATAGCCCTTTTTCCCTTTCCACCCACTTTCTCTTTTTCTCTTTCCCATTCCAATCTCCTCTATCAACCTTTTTCCTGAGCCTTAAGTACAATGGGCTATAAAGCCTGAGTGCTTGAGGTAATGACCTCCCTTAGGTTATTTCCTCGGCTCCCCCTCACATCCATCCATCCATCCACCTGCAATAGAAACTCAAGGGGGATGCGTTGGCTCTAGTTAAGCACATGCAACCCACCAATGATAACTATCGGGTCGTGTGGGAACTACTCAACAATGAGTAAAACAAACCTGCCAATGTTAGAAAGCATATTTTGAGTTACTGTTCGAACAACCGGCGATGAAATCACCGTCGTTGAACGAAGTTAAACGTTTGTATAATAATAAATAATAATGAAATATTTGTATAATAATGAAAGCCTGAACGCGTTGAAAGTTTTATATGACCCAGTTGAGTCTTGAGACTCATTACTAATTTATCACATGGAAAAGAAGCTAACTCTAGCTTTACACTTTGGTGTAGGGATCAGAAGTCCGATCAACCACCATCGTTTGCACAATTTCTCGAGTTCTTAAAAGGTCGCGTAATCGAACTCTAACGTACACAGAAGGTGACGCGAGGTGGTATACGACCACGCAATCAGACAAGTGCGTAATCGTCAACGATTCAGTCGTATCCGGTTTGCTTCAAGGAACATCCTGTGTATATGTGCAACGAGTTTAAAAATATGAACATACAAAACAGAAGCAACGTTGTCCGCAAAAGCAATTTTTGTTTCAACTGTCTGCAAGAAGGTCACCGTGTAGTGGAGTGCAAGCGTTCGTTATGCCGGGTGTGTGGAGCAAAATATAATTCATTCCTGCATCAGCCAAAGACAAAGTCAGACGTCAATCAAGTGGAAAAGCCACAACAGGAACCAAGAGTTCAACAAGAACAACCATCAATAGGATCGTGCATCGCAAACTTTACTCACGAATACATTTTTGCCAACTGCAGTAGTAATGGTGCGAGGTGGAAACAACCAGTACCAGCCATGTCGAGCACTTCTTGATTCAGGTGCGCAAATTTCATTGATCATAGAAGCGTGCACCCAGCGTCTTCAACTCAAACGCACGTATAACAAAACACTTCTTCACGGTGTCGGCACCAGCACCAAAGAGGCAAAGTTCACACAAGAGGCAAAGTTCAGCTCCAGATAAAATCACAGCTAGGTGACAAGATTATTACGACATATGCATTTTGCTTATCAACTTTAACACGGACGTTACTTAACTCCACGTGCAACGGCGACAAACTCAATCATTTCAATAATTTGGAATTGGAGGACCCCAATTATAATTCACGGGGTCACATTGATATTATCTTGGGTGCAGACATCTTCACCGACTGTGTACTAGACAATAAAATCGTGCACCCCAGTAATTCCCCAACTGCAATTCAAACAATATTTGGTTGGGTGATTATGGGCCAGATAAACGATTGTGTCGAAGCTCAACTATGTGTAGCACACGTAGCGCTTGAAACACTAGATCAATTACAACGTTTTTGGGAGCTTGAGGAGGTTACAAGCTCAACCAAGCCTTTAACTGCAAATGAACAAGCTGCAGAACTCCATTACCAGCAACATTTACAAAGAGATGCCGCAGGTCGATATATAGTCAGACTGCCTATCAAGAGCGGGGTCCTGAGTTTGGTGAGTCTAGACCAGCATCACTCAGGAGACTTCAAGGCATGGAAAAACGTTTCGAAAACGATTCACAGCTCAAGGTGGAATATCGCAAATTCGTTCAAGAATATTTGGAAATGAATCACATGGAGTTGTCCAACGATTCTGACAAAGCGTACTTCATGCCTCATCATGCAGTTCTTAAGCCAAGTAGTACGACAACGAAATTGTGTGTTGTATTTGACGTGTCCTGCAAGACCACGAATGGCCTATCGCTCAATGATCAGGTTCTGGTCGGAACGACAGTTCAAAATGACTTATTCACAATACTTACACAGTTTCGAAAATATGAAGTAGGAATTTCGGGTGACATCAAGAAGATGTATCGGCAGATACTCATTCATCCAGAAGATTGTGCATATAATCGCATTTTATGGAGAGAAACCATTAGCGACCCTGTCACAGAATACGACCTTAAGACTGTCACATATGGTATCGACTGTGCATCCATTTTTAGTAATAAGAACTATACAACAAGTCGCATCTGATAATGCTAAAGAATATCCAGAGCTCTGTAATGCCATTCAACAGTATTTTTACTAGTGTCCGACCGAAACCACTTTTTTGGGCCGAAACCGAAACCGAATATTCGGGTTTTTTTTAATATTCGGCCGAAACCGAAACTTTCTAGTTGAAATAAAAATCACCATATCAAGCACTTTTTTCAACAAACGAATTTTACATTAAGTAAATAAAGAACAAACAAACAAACATAGCATAAATAAATAAATACTTATTAAAAAAAACAATTTATTCATTTTTTAAAAACGTAAACATGAAAAAATCACCCTTTCGTACCTTACTCGCTAATATTCAAAATTAAATAATTTAATATTATATGCTAAAAAAAGTAGTTTATTTACATTGGTGGCATCTAAATTATTCCTTCTTTCACTATATATATGCTACACAATAAAATGTAAAAAATATTCTAGAAAGTTTCGGTTTCGGCTATTCGGCCATTTTTTGGCCGAAACTGAAACCGAAACCACTTATTTGGGCCGAAACCGAAACCGAATATTCGGTCGGACACTAATTTTTACGTAGATGACTTCATAGCAAGTACAACAAGTCGCGAGGAAGCAACGAAGTTAATGACAGGGATATGCAGCATACTTTACAACGCTGGGTTTCATCTTCGAAAGTGGTCGTCGAACTCATCAGAATTTTTATCGAACATTGACATACGAGACCAAGAGTGCTCCTCAGAGACAATAATCGACGACACACATACAGTAAAAACCCTCAGACTGCTATGTGACACACAAGTTGATAGCGTGTCTTTGTCCGCTATGCCAAATACCGTTAGCAAACGCACCGTGTTGTCAGATATAGCAAAGATCTTTGACCCGATCGGTAACTATTTCCATGAAAATTTTTATGCAAAGGCTGTGGTTAAAAGGTGTTGAATGGGACCAGCAGCTACCAGCAGAACTATTAAAGTCTTGGACTGATATGCGCAACAACATCACACACATTCGGGAATTACGTAGTTATTCCACGTTGGATACAATTTGCAAATGAAGAGTCTATAGAATTGCATGGATTTGCAGACTCATGTGAACTTGCGTATGCAGCTGCAATCTACCTGAAAGTGACATACGCAACTGGCAGCGTTACTACAAATTTGATTGCTGCTAAAACAAAAGTGGCACCAACCAAGCAAATATCGCTTCCGCGCCTTGAGCTGTGTGCAGCGCAGCTTATGGCCAAGTTTATGTTAAAGGTGAGACAATCATTAGGTTTCGAAGATGTGAAAATCTTTGGTTGGTCAGATTCCACTGTGGTGTTAGTTTGGCTGTCAGATCACCCTCGCAGATGGAACACATTCATAGCGAATCGAACTTCATACATAATCAACATTATATCGTCACAGCATTGGCGTCACATCGCATCACAACATAACCCAGCTGATTTAGCAACCAGATATATTACTGCAAACCAGCTCATCGACAACCATTTGTGGTGGCATGGGCCAGACATTTTGAAGCAAAGTGAAATCACGGAAGATCTACGTGAGACGATACCAGAAGATACTGACTTGAAGCAGAAAGGGCTATATGTTGCTAACATCACATAGACTGATAGACCGGTATTCAGAGTTTCACAAACTGATTAGAATCACTGCTCTGCTAATGAGATTCTTTCAGAACTGTAAGCGTAATTCAACAAAGATAGCAGGGTTCTTATCAACAAAGGAGCTACAAGCAGTTGAGCAGCACAAGTTGATTCGTTCGCTCCTGAAATTCATACTTTGAGATAGGGTGACATGGATGTTTTGACTCCATCACATTTCTTTATATTACGACCAATGGCCGCGCTACCAGATGGCGATACTTCAAACATCAAATTGAACCGCTTGAGCCGTTGGCAGTTCCTTCAGCGTTTGCTACAACAGTTTTGGAAAAGGTGGACAAGAGAATATTTCTCTCAATTGCAACAACGTTCTAAGTGGTCACAAAAGCTGAACAACTTGACCTGAATTGATGTCGTGATTATAAAGGAAGATAACCTGCCTCCTACCACAGAATAAACAGTATACAGAAGGCGCATCCGCAGCAAGCCAGCTTGACTTTACTCGTGCACATTGAAATGGTGGTTGATTTGGCAAAGCGATCGCCAAGCAAATTTAATAGGTAGTTGCAGCACCAGAACTGATTAAACTTTTTTCTTTGATAATTGGCACGACATTGTAGCAAGAGATTTCCACTTATTCTCATTTCTTAATGCGCCTTGGTTGTTCCAATATATTTACACATGTATTTATTTTCATTATAGCCATTTTTACTTTTTACAACTTCTTTTTTACAAGCAGACCAAAAGAACTAATAAAATCCATTGAATTTTGGTTTTTCCGTAGTGCTACCACCTTATTTATGCGCCTTGGCGATCGCTCAATCATTTTTTCTATGCAAACTTTACCAGTCCACTTCTTGTTCTTGTTTGTAAAAAAGCAAGCGGAGAGCAAGCACGAGCCACCACCAACATGCAAGCGGCACATCGCTTTGTTGCCCAACAACAACAACCACAGTGTGTGGTGCGTCACTGTTTCATACACCGCTCTCACAGCTTCTCAGTTTACGCTCTGTGCGTTCTCGTCCCCTTTACTGCTTCCCCCCGCATCCACAAACGGGTCCTACCGCTGGAACCCGCAAAGAAAATTTTCTTTATCCCAGATGCGCATTCTGTATACTGTTTATTCTATGCTCCTACACAATGGCTGCTCGGACGAATCACCGAAACTCATTCAAATTTTAAATATTTGAAAACGGGTGCTTTCAAAAGGGGCCGGAATGTACGAGACCTATAATTCACAAATTGTAACACTTAGTCATAAGCACGAAATGCAACCTTGTACTCGATAATTTCGATAACTTTAAGCAACTACAACCATGTACGCATCAATAAATTCATTCACGTTCAATCAAGCAAAGCAACCAGTCGCATCAGTCGGCTGCAGTTTATCATTTTTTCATAAATATCAGCCTTCGACTGGAATTCACCTATTCCGGGTTATTACCAAGGAATTAGGGTCATCTACTTTGGGTAGATGATCTACGCTGGGTTTATATTTAGCTCTTTAAGTGTGGGTATTAGGGATTTGTGGAGTATTCAGGTTGCAGATATTATTATGGGTTTGATATATGCTTTATGTTTCCAGATTTGTTGTATTTCTTGTGTTAGGTCTATGTATTTCTCAATTTTTCTGTGTACTTCTTGTGTATGTTGTTGTCGGGGGGTACGCTTATTTGATTAGTGGGCATAAATGCAGTATAGCGAACCCTCGTGAAAAAAATAAATGAGTATGCTTTATATAGAGGGTTGGCTCCTTAATCTAACAAACTAAAAATTTTGCCGGGGAAACGCCCACAAAAGGCGTGGCTCGGGGTCAAAGTTCAAAGTTTTTATCAAAAAAACTCAATCTCCAACTGATTTACACGATATGGGTATCAAACAAAAGGTCTTTTTCATACCTTTCTACTAATGTACAACATTAGATACAAAAAATGCACTAATAAAACATTTTAAGCAAAAAAAAATTTTATAAAAATTTTTTAAAAACGGATTTTTTTCTCGAAAAAATCCATAATAAAGGTGCAATAAGTTTGTTACCATGTTGTAGCCTGTGAAATTCCCTTTACAATGAAATATAAAACATTTGATATTTTTGTGATTTCACTTTTATATTTAAATTGAGCATCTGCCTGCAATTGAAATGGCGTTTATGAAAGTTATTGCTTAGGCGCGATCTTTTACAATCATAGGAATTGAATATAAAAATACTGTACGCTCCTTACTGAACCTGATCCCCTAGTTACTCCCATGAGGGCTATTTTTCAAGCAGCCCGGCCGAAGGCCGGCCACACAAAAGGTATTTGAATGCCGGAATACTTTTGGCCGCGAAGCCGAAGTTACAATTATAAAAGTTATTGCTTAGGAGCGACCGACCGCGCATCAAGGTTTCGAATACAAAAATACTGTAAGCACTTTATTTTTTCCTTATGCCCTAGTTACTCCCATGAGGGTTATTTTTTTGAAGCCCGGCCGAAAGCCGGTCCCACAAAAGATATTTGAATACAGAAAAACTGCAGTTTACTACCACCCTCCATATAATGGAAAAATATTACCACACACAAATACAATTCAAGGCTTGTGGCGACACGCGAAACATTCAATGCCACAATTTCACAAAAGCAAAAAATACTTCAATGGCTATCTGGCAAAGTTTATAGGTTAGGTTAGGTAAGACAGGCGGCTTGCTGGTTCTCAGCAAGTACACTCGGAGGCCCCAAAGGCCCATTGTGATGCCCGATGAGAGTGTGGCAAGCCCTTGTCATCCTGTATTCGGTGCTGGCTGAAACCAACCTGAGCGTCGAATGAATCTGGAAATATCCTCCAGTGGCGTGGTACAAACCAAGCCCAAATCGCCCAGCACTCTGCCCCCTAGATACCGGTGGCGTATGCTGTGAAGCGCAGGGCATTCGCATAGGAGGTGCTGCACGGATTCAATTTCCTCCTCATCTTCGCAGCTGCGACAGTAGTCTCGAAGGGGCAGACCGAGTCTTTCCGCAAAAATGCCGATGGCGCAGTGCCCCGTTAAGACCCCCGTGAGAGTACAAAGTGTTGATTTGCTAAACCGTAAGAGTTGCAGAGTTCTCTTGTGGTCCTGTTTCGGCCACAGCGCGCGTGAGATCCTGCAGTCAGGCCGAAGGCTCCATTGATCATTGGTGCGCTGGATTGCCTTCCTATCAAAATCAGTGTAGAAGTCTTGAAGTGGCGGGTAGATTCCTGCCACCATGCTCGCATCCGTAAGCTCCGATCCTTTCCGAGCCAGTTCATCCGCTCTTTCATTGCCAGGAATGCCTTTGTGACCAGGCACCCAGCAGAGTGTGATGTTGTGGTCGCTGATGCCATACAGAGACTTACGACATTCCATTACTGTCTTCGATTTTATAGTGTGAGAGGTGCGTTGATTGCCGCCTGGTCGTCTACACAGTTGATCAGGTTAGATGGAGGCAAGTCCAGTACTCCGATCATGTGTGCAGCCTGGTTTATGGCGTATACCTCGGCCTGGAAAACACTGCACCGATCAGGTAGTTTAAATGACCTGCTTAGTGACACTGCATCCGAAAAAACCCTCGCACCTGTCCCGCAGTCCATTTTCGAAACGTCGGTGAAAATTGGGATCTCGCACTCCCCTACGGCAGTGTGGCAAAGTTTATGCTTCTTAAAGAATGTAAAGCTAGAAATCAGGATCTTTTAAAAAGTTTTTTTTAATATAGCAAGTACTTTGTACAACCCCCTACAGCCCTCATTGTCCGAAAGTGACGGTGAAGATGACTACGAAATTACTTTGGACCAAAGGTCAAGTTAGAAAAAAATTTAAAATATATGTTGACAAAACAACAAAAATATACATTTTTATATTTAATTGTAAAGGAAATTTCACAGGCTACAACATGGTAATAAACTTATTGCACCTTTATTATGGATTTTTTCGAGAAAAAAATCCGTTTTTAAAAAATTTTTATAAACATTTTTTTTTTGCTTAAAACTTTTTATTAGTGCATTTTACGTATCTAATGTTGTGCATTAATAGAAAGGTTTGAAAAAGACCTTTCGTTTGATACCCATGTCGTGTATATCAGTTGGAAATGAATTGAGTTTTTTTTTGATAAAAACTTTGAACTTTGACCCCGAGCCACGCCTTTTGTGGGCGTTTCCCGGCAAAATTTTTAGTTTGTTAGATTCAAAAAATATGCTCTATAATGGCCCAATTTTCCGTTTTTTTTTCATGAGGGTTCGCTATGCTGCATTTGTTCCGATTAGTGTTGCGATTTTGTCAATTTTGTTTATTAAGGTTATATCGGGTCTGTTATGGGGGATTTTTCTATCTGTTTGTATGGTCCTGTCTAAGTAAATTTTGCATTTTTCGTTTTCTATCATGGATTGCGATGTATATTTGTAATATGGTTCGTTAAGTTGTCGTATATTCAGTACAGGGATTAGTTCTTGGTGTATGATTTTAGCCACCGCATTATGTCTGTTTGTGTACTTTGTTAGCGTTAGTATCGGGCACCCTGATGTTATGTGTTCTATGGATTCTGTGTGAATGTGGCATTTTCGGCATTTGTCGGTTGCTATATTGCGGTCTCTTATTATATATTTGAGATAGTTTCGTGTGGCTTTTATATGGTCTTGTATTGCAATTGCCCTCCACAAGGGCAGTCACCTTGTCGTGGTGTGGGGGCTTGCCGCGGGCAAGGACGCCGCAGACTAGTCCAATCCGAGTGATGAACGGAATGGAATAGTCTGGGGCGGAGCCCGTACTAAGCACTACCCCCCCCTAACCCAGGGTGTTACGCGAACCGTGCCCACTGGGTGGTTTGCAGCCAGGGGGTATACCGGCTGTATTCTTACGGTGCCTTCCTGATACCGGGCCACCTCAGGAAGTAAAATGGCCTTGCCATGGTATGCGGGCTCTGCCATGGTCGACCAACCTTGTCCCTGCCAGAATTATTGGCCGCCAGTGCCTTCGCCTTGCGCGCGGGCAGGCGGCCGCACCGCAATCATGAGTTCGACACAGAAAAAATGCGGGAAAACAAGCGAGGAATTCCACTCGCTCTGCGGGACTACACCGCAACACAGCTAGCAGCTGTGCCGGAGCATTCGCTCCGGACCACAAATGAAGACCTGAGGCCAAGCACCAGCCGAGTAAGAATACCTTCCAGGGTGGCGAGGGGCTCCCTCAGGGGCGGTCGGAAGGCTCAAGGTGCGGTCAGGGGGGGGGCGTCAATACGGGGCAGACCACTGTTTGACATCTCTGCTCTGACTGCATCTGCCAGCGCAAGACCCACCACAAGCCAGGTGAGCATGGTTTCAGCTCTTCCCACTGGCCCCGGAAGCATACCCTCCGGACTGGTGGTAGGAGCAAAACCTATAGGCCCTGCTCCTAGTACCGGTGTCGCTGCGGTCGTGCGGGGAATACCCCCGTCAACACCCGCTGCGGTACCGGACCACCAGGACCACCACTCAGGCACCGGTTGCTAGGACGGGCAAGCACCAAAATAGCGATCGGTCTGGGGATGATCCAATGACGGGCGCAACCTACTCGAGTGTCCTCAGAACACCTGAGGCCATCCGAGTGGCGGTCCTGCCTACGGAATATCCCCAGAAGACACTGAGTAAGGAGGAGCTCTCTTTTCTCGAGGAGGCTATCGTTGGGGAGATAGCCAAAGGGTGGGCCACCCCACTGGTGTTCAGTGGCATCCACTTCCGGCCGGGACATCTGCTGCTGGACTGCAGTAACAAAGGTACTGCAGACTGGCTCCGGCAGATAGTCCCGAAGCTGGAGGATTGGAAGGGGGTAGGGCTTCGTGTGTGCCTTGGCGATGATGTCCCCACACCACGTCACCGTATTCCTTCCCAGGAGCGCTGGACAGGAGCCCAGCAAGCTTTTTGCGATAATTCAAGCGCAAAATGCTGGGGTCTACACAAACCTTTGGAAGGTGGTTACTTCCAAGGAGGAAGGCAGGGATGTGCTGTGGAACCTGGTGATTGACGAGAAATCCCTCGCCAAGATCAGGGAAAACGGGAACGCCCTCAACTTCGGGTATGGGAGCATCCCAGTTCATGCCCCCAGACCTGGAGGCCTGAATAGTGCGACAGGCCCCCCTACGCTAACAGTGGAAACCGGGAATACACCGGTGGAAGCAGGGTCCTCAGGTGAAGCACGATCTGCCGAATCCGGGAAAACACCGGAAGGCGGAGAGGCAGCCGGGGCAGAGGCAGTTTTGCAAGCGTCCCAAGATTCCCTTGAGGAGCTAAACCTTGAAACGCTGGGGCTTCAAGGTAGTACAAACGAGGAAGAGGAGCAGCTGTCGGACGAAATTTCGTTAACGACGCTGCTGGAGATGGATGTCGATGCCTCTCCTAAACTCTAACCCTCGAGACATGAAGGTTGTTCAAATCAACCTTCATCACGCGAAGGCGGCATCAGCCGTCCTAGCGCATAAGTTCACCCGAGACCACATCGGGGCGGCGCTAGTGCAGGAGCCCTGGTGCTATAGCGGCAGAGTCTGCGGGCTCAACTCGCAGCAAACCAGGGTAATTTGGGACACAAGGCACGAGATACCTCGTGCCTGCGTGGTACTTGAGAAAAATACTATGTTTGTATGTTCGAGGGTCGTGACCTCGAGATCGTCCTGGCGTCGGCGTATTTCCCAGGAGAAGACATGACTGTTCCCCCCCACGAAGTGCAGGGCCTGGTGGAGTACTGCAGGGCAAACGCCTTGCCACTCCTAATAGGCGGGGACATGAACGCCCACCACACGATCTGGGGAAGTACAGATGATAATCTAAGGGGTGAGTACCTACTCGATTATATACTAGCAACTAACCTAGTTATACTCAACTTGGGATGTTCCCCGACTTTTGTCACTAGAGTTAGGCAGGAGGTCCTAGACCTTACCATCGGTAACAGTAGGATTAGTGACTATGTATCTGATTGGAGAGTATCGAATGAGCCCTCCCTATCAGACCATAGGATGATCGAATTTAGATTAGCAGCCACCCTAGTGGAGTCATCTCCAACTAGGAACCCCAGGAAGACCGACTGGGAAAAATTTACAAGGTTGCTTGAACAGGATCAACCCTTACTGGATTCTCGGGGCAGGATGCGGCATCCCCTCGAAATCGAGCAGGCGGTTGAAACAGTAAATGGGGCAATAATCAATGCTTTTCTTTTAAGTTGCCCTGAGAGTAGGAGGGCCAGGAAGAAATCCACACCGTGGTGGAATACCACCTTGGCAAAACTCAGAACAGACACGCGGAGGCTCTTTAACAGGGCAAAGCGAACAGGTGACTGGCAGGAATACACTGCCGCTCTCACTAAGTACACAAAGGAAGTACGGAAAGCGAAAAGGGCTAGTTTCCAATCGTTTTGCGAAGAAATTTCTTCCACCCCCCAGGCAGCAAGGCTGCACAAAGCGCTAGCGAAGGGGGCAACGGAAAATAAGATGGCTCTCAAATTGCCGGATGGTAGTTACACGCGCAATGAAGAGCAAAGGGCTTTCGCTCTTCTAGGTGCACATTTCCCTCGGGCAATCCCCCAGGACGCACCTGCCGAATGTACCATCTACCGTCCAAATAGAAGGGACTGGGAGCTGGCGCATAAAGTCATCTCTCAAGATAAGATTGACTGGGCATTGAACACCTTTCAACCCTTCAAATCGCCAGGCCAGGACGGGATCTTTCCTGTCTTTCTACAAAAAGGCAGGGGGGTCCTACTCAGGCATCTCACTGGCATAATGAGAAGCTGTCTAGCAACAGGGTACATCCCCGCTAGTTGGAGAAGTGCCCTGGTAGTTTTTATACCAAAAATAGGTAAAAAGGACTATACGGAGCCGAAGTCCTTTAGGCCAATCAATCTAACATCCTTCTTCATGAAGACCATGGAGAAGGTGTTAGATCAGTATATTAGAACCGTGACGCTTAAGAGAACACCTCAGCACTAGACTGCCCTATTTCAGCTCACGAGTTCAATCCAAGAAGCTATTAAAAGCAAAGAGATTACCCTGTGCGCTTTTCTGGATATCGAAGGAGCCTTCGATAACACCTCGCATGAGGCGATAGAAAGAGCGCTCAACAGGAGAGGAGTAGAAGCCTTGATTAGCCGCTGGATAAGAGCCATGCTCTCTACCAGATCGGCCATTACGAAGGTGGGCACCACCACCAGGAGCGTGCTAACGAAAAGAGGATGTCCACAGGGCGGGGTACTATCACCGCTGCTGTGAAGTCTGGTAGTGGATGAGCTCCTTGAATTACTGACAAGCAATGGCATAACGTGTCAAGGTTATGCCGACGACATTGTCATTATCGCTAGGGGAAGGTTTGAAGACACTCTCTGTGACATAATCCAGAGAGGCTTAAGAAACCCAAGAATGGTGTGCCCGAGTAGACCTGCGAATAAACCCGGACAAAACCACCATAGTACCTTTTACATGGAAAAGAAAGCTGCCACACATGCGAACAATACGCTTGCTCGGAAAGAGCATAGCTTATAACCCAGAGGTGAAGTACCTAGGTGTAACACTAGATTCGAAGTTACTCTGGAACAAGCATGCGGAGGCAGTTATCAGTAAAGCAACAAAGGCGGTCATGGTATGCAGATCCTTGGCAGGCAAAACTTGGGGATGTAACCCGAGCATACTGAAATGGATGTATACCATGATTGTGAGGCCAATACTCACATATGCAGTAGTGGCATGGGCCCCGAGAGCCACACTTACGACAGTGAGGAAAAGACTCTACAAGGTCCAGCGACTTGTGTGCACGTGCATTACAGGTGCTATGAGAACCTGTCCCACGGTGGCACTGGAGGTGATACTTAACATATCGCCATTGCACGTAGCAATTGAGATGGCGGCCAAGCGTACTATCCTTGGCCTGGCCAGAACTAGTAAAGGGGGGATCACATCCTCAGGCACAGAGACTTAGATGTGTTATCCACTAGTAACCCTTATGTTTTGTATCCGATGGATACAATAACAAGAACATATAACTACGAAAAATACTTCGGAGTTTATATGAGCAATAAAGCAGACTGGGCCTGGGAAGACCACCAGATCCATTTTAGACCACACACAATTAAGTGGTTTACAGACGGCTCGAAAACTCACGAGGGAACAGGGGCAGGGGTGTTTGGACCTCGCCTCAAGCACTACGAGCCCATGGGGAAAACACCCAGCATATTCCAGGCGGAACTGTATGCTATCAGGCTCTGTGTGCAATATAATCTCGAACGTGAGTACAGGGGGCAGGACATCGTCATCTGCTCCGACAGCCAAGCAGCCATCAAAGCACTAATCTCATATGAGATAACCTCAGGGTTAGTGCTGGAATGCATTGAGGCATTGAATGCACTGGGCAGATGTAACCAGGTGAAGATCCTCTGGGTTCCAGGACACAGAGGTATCGAAGGAAACAAGGAAGCGGACAGCCTCGCTAGAACCGCGGCAGCCACGCCCCCCGTTGGGTCCTGAACCCTTCATTGGGCTGGGCAAAAGCGCCATAACGGAGTCACTGAGACTTGAAGAAAGGACCAGGAAAACAGAATACTGGGCTAGCGCCTCCGGTCTCAGGCAATCGACAATCTTCATCAAAGATTATAACCCCAAATGGAGTGAAGACTGCCTCAAACTAAGGAAAAACAGGTCACAGGTCTTCTAACTGGGCACTGCAGATTGAGGAAACACATGCATACAATCGGGATAGAACAGGTAAGCGTCTGTAGACTCTGCGAAACAGCAGAGGAGACTCCCGAACACATTATATTGCACTGTAATGCGGCTTGTCGCAGCAGGTTACGTTACCTGGGCCGGTTTTGGCTTGCAGAAGAGGACGTCAAGCACCTAGACCCCCGCGAGTTAGTAAGCTTCATTAGGGCGGTAGGTCTAGGGGATGTACTCTAACAATTGTAGGGGGCACAATAGATCAATCCTGGTCTCAGTGCAATATACCCCTTACCAATTCATTCATTCATTCATTGCAATTGCGAATCCTTTCGTCAGCCAGGTGTATGAATTTTGTTGGTCTATGTGCGTATTTCCAATTATGTATGGGTGTCTGCCGTGTAGTTGCTTTTCTTTCCAGTCTATTATTTTTTGTTCGTTTGTTTTTAATGTGACGGGTTGTTTAGCTTTAGTGGTGTGTAGTTTTCGTCTAGTTGTGTTATTGCGTTATGTAATGGTTTATTGCTGCTGCTAAAATACTTTCTAAATGCGTCTATTTGTTATACGAGCCTACAAGTTAGGCATAAATTTATTCAACAATTAAGAAAATGTTACTTGTTACTAGTTTGTTAAGTACTTGAGAGCTCGTCTAGAGACATTGTACATAATACACATATCGTTATACTATTGTTTATTGTAGTATTAAGTTCATTTATTTGAAATAAATAAACATATTAAAAAAAAAAAAAAAAAAAATGCGTCTATTTGTTTGCTGTGTAGGTTTTTAATATCTATTAGGCCCCGTCCTCCCTGTGATCTTGGTAGTGTTATTCTTTCTTTGCATGCGTTTGGATGGTGCTTTCTGTATTTTGTGAGTCTCTGTCTTGTCAGGGTTTCAAGGTTATTTAGATCTGTGTCACTCCATTCGATTATCCCAAAGAGTATGTTAGTATTGGGATTGCGTATGTATTTATTGCTTTGATTAGGTTTTTGGCATTTAATAGTGTTTTTAAGGGTTTTTTAGTCTATCTTTATACATTGTTGTTAGTTTGCTTTTAACTTATGTATGGCTTATTTTTATATCTTGTGCTACCCCTAAGTATTTATACAGCTAATTTTCCTCTAGTTGGGTTATCAGTATCATCATTACCATTATCATCATTATCATTATCATAATTATCATTATCATCATTATCATTATGGTTATCATTATAATTTTCATCATTATCACTATCATCATTATCATTATCATCATTAATATTATATTCATTATCATTATCAACATTATTATTATAATCATTACCATTATCATCATTATCATCATTTTCATTATTATAATTATCATCATTATGATTGTCATCATTGTCATTACCATCATTATCGTTATCATCAATTTCGTTATTATTATCATTATTATTATCATTATCATCATTATCAACTAAAAAAGTTGCTTTAGAAAAAGAGTAAAAATTATTATTTTCCCATACATAGGAGAGAATTTATTATTCCGATCGAAATTAACCCATCTTCGGCCGCTACCAGAAACAGCCAATATTTTTTAAATTCCTTTTAAGGACTTATATTTAGCACCTCAATGAAGAATATTTTTGGAAAAAATGTTTCCCGACTTACCGTTCTCTTTATGTGAACTGGTCGAAAAATCGACCGCTGGCCAGAAGTCGTAATGTATGTAAGCCAAACAATTTTTGTTTTCATGCTTTTCCGACATGATTATTTGACTAAAACTAGGTATATATTTGTTATTATTTGAAATTCAATTTTTATTTATTTATAAAACGTATGTATGTAGGAAAAAATTTATAAATATCGGTGATATTCATCAATACATTTAGTATGCACGTTAACATTACACTTCTTGCATATAAAAATTTGTATTGTATGTTTTTGGCATAATTTGCAGCGACAATATTTATTGTGAGAGCTTCTAATCACAACGTGATTTTTTTCATTCACCCGGGGAGGCCCGATGGACAATCAACATCAATACCTTTATTGTAAATGTCTTCAGCCCCATATTGTAAGTCAAAAGCTTTGTAGTGACTTCAGAACGGAACTAAGTTTGAGCGAGCAGTTTAGCTTTATCACGTTTCGCTAACATGCAGTGTAACATCCATGCATCCGTCATTGCATTAGCCGGCCTCGATAGCTCAGCGGGTAGCGCGCTGGCTTCTCATACCGAGCGCCCCGGGTTCGATTCCTGGCTTCGGCTGGAAAAAACATTCATCTACTTCTATCGCTATCCACATGAAGGGAATGAGAATTACAAGAATCGCACAAGTGCGCTCTTGGCAGGCAATGGCAAAACCTCCAAGTGTGAACGAAAAAACTGCCAATCGCCGTTCGGATTCAGCGTTAAACTGTAGGTCCCCTCCCTTTCCCATCCGTTTGAAATGTGTGTTGTATCACATGTTGAAAAAAACAGTGTTGCATACGCATTTCAAACGGATGGAATCTGTGGTATCACAACGGGCCCATTAAGAGGCCTAAGTGTGTCTCATACAGAGGCAGCCACCGCAACCTAACCTAACCTATCATTGCATTACCAAGAGCGTTTGCCCATAGTGGCCACCACCCCTTCTTTCCCCGTATGCATATTCGATAGTTTGCATTATCATGCAAATCAATGCCACCCATACCTTGGTTATATTCATGTGGGGGATAACAATATTTTTATTTTGCTTACGACAGTATCTACATACGTGCATTGACCAATGGCTCAACTGTGGAGTTATTAGTAATGACATTAACTACTGCATCGCCATTCCAACGGACGGTTAATATTTCTTGCGTTTTATCGAATAACTCGTCGAATTCGCCGCGTTTCGCTTTTTTTTTTAATTTTTAATGGGATTTTTGCCATTCTATTTTCTTGCATAGTGCCAGTTGCGTGGAAATGACGCTCGTTCAATAGACACATGAGGTGATAGGAAGAGAAAAATTGTCGTAGAAAATAATATGGCAATCAGGATCAGATACGTTAGCAAGCAATTCCAAAACAGTTTGAGCACCAAGACGAATGTTCTTGTCGTGTGGTGTAGTTGATCCACCATACATATAACATGGAAAAAATATATATCCTTCTTGTGAACATAAGCACAATGATTTGAACCCAAAACGAATTGGCTTGAAAGAATTATTTTGACGAAACCAATGCCAAACTTCAAAAATACCATCATTCTCACCGCCTACCATGAAAAATTAATTTTTGAAAATATACTTACTTGACGACTTCTGGCCAATGGTCGATTTTTCGACCACTGAAAAGTACGCGATGCTGAGAGGTAAAAATATTTTCATATTCTTATGGATATCAATTGATGCTGGTAATTTGGTCTTTAGACTTCGTAAATACTCAATAATCGATCAATAATTTGAAAAAATTATATATTTTTCAGAATATTCAAAATTTGACTAAAAAGAATGTTTTTTTCGTGTGTTCGCCAACATATCTAAATTTATCTTTAAGAAAAAAAAAATCATTTCGAGGGGTTACCAAAAGACCAAAGTTATTGTGTGCATTAAAAGTTCAAAGATATAATGTCTAAGTTCAGAGCTACTCTCCTTCAAAGTGGCTGGTCGAAAAATCGACCAACAGCCGAAAATGGTTTAAGCTAGCTGGTTTAATTTAGCTAAATAATCGCGGCACTGCTTTTTTGTTTAATTATTTATTTGTTTGGAATTAATAAGCTTACTACAATAAACAATAGTGTGAAGATAGGTCGTTATATCACGTATGTATGTACAATGTCCCTACACGAGCCCTCAAGTACCTAACAAAATTTTATAGATTAACATTTTCTCAATTGTTGGAGTAATCTATGCCTTAACTTATGAACAAAAACTTATGAACAAAAAAAATGGATGATTGTATATGACGAAAATATAATTAAAAAAATATGTAATACAAGACGGGCAAGCCGATATACTATATGAATTAATATCCCGAGCAGCTGATTCTGATGGAGATGGTTTCTATTTTGTCTATGTTTGAAATATATGTATCGAACCGTTTTTCTTTGTTGACAATTTTTTAAGTTCTTGGTTCTTCTATATAAATATAAGATACATTATTGGCATACGGTCTTCAGTTTGTATGAAACAGTTTTTGTCGAGTTTGAGAAGTCAGTGCAGTGTCAGTGCCAACTCTGCTACTGTCATGATGCGTCATTTACTTTGGGCTTGAGAGTCAACAACCTGTCAAGTTGTCTGCTTTCAAAGTCCATGGAATGATATTGGACGAACGGGGAATGAAAGTGCGTAAGGTGACTGCAGTTGTAGGCGTCTTAACTGAGCGTACATCACATTTTGCACGAATATTTGAACATGAAAAAGGTATCCGCACAATGGGTGTCACGACTGCTCACACTCGCCCATAAGCGCGTGACCACTTCAAAGGAGTGTTTGGCGATGTTCAACCGAAACTCAAACGAGTTTTTACACCGCTTCGTAACCGTGGATGAAACATGGATCCATCACTGCACACCAGAGACCAAGGATTAGTCAAAGCAGCGGACTTCTCCGGGTGAACGTGCACCAAAGAAGGCCAAGGTGGGTTTGTCGACTAACAAGGTCATGGGATACATGCGATGTCATTCACATCGATTACCTTCAATACGGTAAAACGATTACTGGCACATATTATGCAGAGCTTTTGGATCGATTCGACGCCAATTTGAAGCAAAAACGACGGCATTTGGCGAAGAAAAAGTTCTCTTCCACCAGGACAACGCACCAGCGCACACGTGTGTAGTCACTATGAAAAAAATCCATCAATTGGGCTACGAACTGCCATCCGATCCAGCATATTCTCCAGATTTATACCCCCAAACCTGAAGAAATGGCTCAGTAAGAGATTTGGTTCGAATGAAGAGGTCATCACTGCCTACTTTGAGGACCTTGCGAAAACCGATTATTTGGAAACGATTAAAAAATTCAAAAACTATGGAACAAATGTATCGAGCTAAAAGGCGACTATACTGAGAAATAAAACTTTTTTACCGAAAAAATTTTATTTTATTCAAAAAGCCACTGACTTATCTAACTGTCCTCATAAGCGGCTCTTATTAGTTAATATATCGACGTCGTTATATAGACAGCGGCTAATGTGTCTACTAATATGGTTTAGGATGTGGCTGTCAATTCTGGGATCGCGGCACTGCTTTTATTTTGAGCAACCGATGAGTAAAACGCAACTTAAAATCTTTTAAACTGTTATTTGGTGTTGTGAATAGCCAAACCTTACCCAGAAGCCACGGAATAAAAATAAAACAATCTGATTTTCAACCCTCTTTAAAGTTCAAAGGTTCATTGCGAAATAATTTCAAAATGAATGCTATTATGTACTTTATGTTTCGAACTAACGTTTTAATAGAAAAAGCATTCCTGTTGTGGGGATGAACCTGGAGTTGCCAGGTTCCTCAACAGTAGGGAATATTTAAGCCGCAGTAGCTCCTGATTCTAAACAAGTGTTTGAAAATGCTCTGCCCTTTTGGAGCATTAATTGCGGCTATTGACTACTGCTACCGAAAATGAAGTAGCAGGAGCCCGATCACAAAAATGAAATGCAAGCACTCCCCTCTGCTACGGAGGCGCGGTAGCAACACGAGCGGCTCCGTAGCCGTAGCCGTTTTCTGAAATAAAATGCTACGGCTCTCAGCAGTAGCCTTTCGTTTCTGATCTGCTATTTCGGGTTTGATAGTCGGTAGCTGAGCAGTTTCCTTGGCTCTTTTGCGGCTACTTTGTGGCTACTTTTGGAGCCCGAATATAAGTAGACGAGCAATGCTGCTTTGGCTCTTTTGCGATTCCTTTTGCCGAACACTACATGTCCGTGAATCAATATTGATATCAAATAATTCTGTTTCATAGGGGTAAACAACGGCTATACAAGATTGACCACGCCCACCATAATAAATCAGCCATGGTATATTTCTTATAACAATATGGGTATCAAACGATTCAGCGTGTTCTGCGGCAAACATTGGCTATAATAGAATCGGCCACGCCCACTATCCGCGCCCATTAAACTAGCAAAACAAAGTTACAGTGCGTGTCTTCAAGTCAATATTAATGTCAAATGATTCTGTGTTTCATAGGGGTAAACATAGTTTATAAAATGTTGGACACGTCCAACCAACGCGACTCCCTTTTACGCACACCATAGGTGTAGAAGGGAGGGCCGCTGATTTCTGAGGTATACTTTTGATAGATGATAGGGGTATTAAAAGATTTAGAGTTTCAATGTGGTAGCATAAGGTATGCTTAATTACTCAAGCCTTGCTGCCACTCTCACCATAGGGATATAAATACAACAATATTTCTAACAGGCAACTTGAATATCAAACGATTGTGTCCTATGTGGCAACATTGAGAAAGGTCACGCCTGCTTTCGCTGGCCACGCCAAGTGACTCTGTGTAGACTTTATGAGATTGGCCGTACCGACCAGACATTGTACTAACTAAAATTGGCTTCATCCGTTGGCTCCTCATTTTCGTTGACAGTAGTCGGGAAGTAGAGCATAAACTCGTATAGTTCGCTATTTTGTAGTCAACTGTAAAAAGGACTTACAATGCCATGGAAGAAGTAGATATTATAGGAGTGAATGCCATTCAGAATCAACCAGTAACTGTTAAAGACTTACCAGAGGCCATGCAAAAAGTAGAAGAGGTAAAGAACCTAATGGATGCGCTGAAAAACGAAAGAATTTGCAACCCAAAAGACAGATTCGGAATTGAGCAAGCGGAGTTTGCGCTACAGAATGGTTGCCTTTTACGAGGCATACAAGTATACATTTCGGATGTCTTGCCTAAAAATCTCCTGCTCGAATTTCACACCGGGCATTTTGGCATATTAAAAATAAAGGCTCAAGCCAGAGCATATTGCTGGTGGCCTAAGATAGACACATACATTAATGAAATTGTGCTCTGTGTCAAGCGTACAAACCAACCAAAACCAATTACGGGACATTGCTGGTTGTCCCCAAGTAAAGCTTTTAAAAGAAGAAAATGGAATAATACATAAATAAGGCGCTCCTTACCATCCAGCAACAAAAGGACGTGTGGAGAGATTCTTCCAAACATTGATAAGCAAACTGAAATCTATGAAAGTTTAGACGTTTACTTTAGAAAATGAACTATCGACATTTTTGTTGGCATATCGGCGTTCCATACACCCAATCACGGGGTAATCACCCGCTATGATAATGATGGGTCGCCAAATCCCGAATCAACTTGAATTATTGCTCCCTGGCAATGGGGTGAGACAGATGTTGAAAGACATACCAAATAAGTTATTTAAAAGAAGTGACAGGGTCGCGGTTGGAGTCTACCTATCCACCGAACCGAAGGCAATCTTCATTATCATGTGCAACTAGACGACCAAACAGACCAGACGCTGATGGACCAGACATGTAGATCAGATGCGGGTTGGAAACCAGATATCACCAACGACTACCACAGCGATCGAAGATAATGCCATTGTGCGTCCTCAGCAGCAACCATCCCAAACAGACACCGGTCCTATGGCTGCACTCACTCCAAAACTCACTCCAAAAAAAAAGGCATGGAAATCATCGCGGATTGAGCAACATCAATATGTTCCTACTCCGACTCCTGATAAAAGTACAATACGCCGATCGGAACGTGAGCAAAAGGAACCAGAGTAAATTAATTATATAAGATTTAATTATATATATAATTTAATTATATAATATAATTATATAAGTAATTTGATTGTATAAGAGAGCTGCGACTGTGCACTTGAAACTGGTTTCAAGACACTCGCTTGTTTTGCATTGCACTTGCTCAGTGAACGGATCGATTGAGAGATAGCAGCGAAGAGAAGCAAAACATGTGCGTATATGGCATATGAGAGCTGAGACTTTGTTGCTTTATAACATTAGTAAAGGCAATGAAATTTACTGCAATGACACTGATTATTGTAATAATCACGCATATTTTTGAGTTTTTTCGAATTGTTTTTATTTCAAAGTAGAAGAGCCCTGCGGCTTTGCACGCAAGTTTGAAGTCAATGGGCCCAATAAATCAAGCTTCTTCATACAACACTTTACCCCATGTTTTGCCCCTTTAGACCCGGAATTAAAAAAAATCCCGTCTTAAAGGAAGTTTATTTTCCTAAATGTACCTACAGTTAAAATTTCATGCCAGTAGAGTAAGTTCGGGTAATGTGATATAGTGCTTATTTCACACGTGCGTTGACCTTTTTTAAAATTAACCATTTTTTTTACAGTCAGTGTGATGAAGTGCTTTTAATAGTGTTTGCGCAAGTTTTTGGTTATAAAGTTTGAAATCCCAAAAGTATAAACAAAATATTATTAGAAAGTTCGAGGCCAAACAAAAGTAAATCAGTGATATCGATTATGAGTTTGCGAGGTACGCTCTTCTTAACAAAATTATTATTGTTTTTTATAATATATTTTTCGCAAAGTCAATTTCGGGTAAAGTTGGGTAGTTCACCTATTTTGAGTGAACCGATCAGTTGCAGTTCGTTCACCTTAATGAACTAGTTCTTTAGTTCACTAGTTCATTTAGTTCAGTTACCGAAAACAATAATTCTATTACTCTAGAGTTTAACTATTTTTATTATAACAGTCATGTACAAATGAAAATCTTAATACATAACGTATGTTTAGGAACATAAAACAGGTAAAGATTATTCAGCCTTTTTCAATGGATGGCACACATTTGCACTATTGTTAATCTTACTTTAAAACAACTTGTAATAACTTGTTTCCGGATAACGTTTTCCTGGTTGGAAGTTGGTAGTTACAAAGAGACACCATTTGGATCAACTTCTTCATTTCTGGTTCTTTCACAATTCGTAGTGAATGATGTCTTTTGGCGATCATCTTGATCGCTGCTTTGCTGCACTTTTCTGCCAGTTGATGGTTTACTTGTGAGACGTAAAATTGTTGGTTGCGGATCCACAGCCTGATGCTCTCTCGCCCGTTTCGATGGTTCTGGCTGTGATGTCATCTGCTAATAACAATAATTAGTCAATAGCAATCTTTGTTTTCGTAATATAATAAATAAAATTACCTTTTCTCCAATTGACACACTGCTTGACCGCTGCTTTTGGCGCACAAATGAAAAAGTATTGCCACATACAAATTTTAGGTATTTATAACGAAATGTGGAAATTTGTTTACCTTTTCCTACGAAATGGTAATACCGAAAAATCTAGTTCATTGGAAAGAACGAACTAGTGAACTAGTTCATTGGGATGAGCTAGTTCTTTAGTTCATGAACTACCCAAGCCTATTGGGTAATGATATAGTACATCACATTACCCGAACTTATTACAGCAGCACTATTTGAATTGGAATAATGTCGAAAATCTGTTATGGTTACATTTCAGATGAAAAAAAATCCATGAATTCATGTTTCTCGATACAAATTTTTAACCCTTAGATTACCCCGTCAGATTGTGATTTTCCAAAAAGAAATAAGAAACACGTCTCTAATTACACTGCACAACACAAAAAAAAATAACAAGGTTCTGACAACGGATTCTGGTAGAGGGGACCAAAAAAAAATATACGTGTATCGGCGTTTACATCTGAATTTTTTTTTAGGGGGGGTCAAAGGTTTCCCCCTTTTGCACATTCTTATGGTGAATCGGCATACGAAAACCATGTCACCTTACATTTTAGGTATATGATGGGTTCAGCAATTTGATGTAAAATACTACGAAGAATATTTTTGTGGAACATTTTAACCCTGTAGCTACTATTTTTATGGGTCAATTTGACCCTTTTTTTCTAAAATGCCAAAAATGTCCTGCAAAACAGGACTTTTTAAGGAAAAAATGTACCACGAAAATATTCGCCATAAAATAATACTATAGGTCTCTGAATACACCAAAGCTCAGAAATTAACTTGAACGCCAGAATTAAGCCAAAACTGAAAATGTGTTTAAGTGTTTATTTCGTACTGAATCAAAATTGGTACTAAAATGTCCTACAAAACTTGATTTTTGAGGGTTAGTGTGTATGGGAAAAATGTTGAACGCAAAATTTCACTATAAGTGACCGTATAAAAGAAAGCTCTAGATATAATATATATAAATAGAAAAATGAGAACAATTTTGGGTATTTAAGGTATTCATTATATTTTTCATTTAGCTCTTGGCAATTCAACACCGTTATTAAATAATGTCCAGCATACATCAGCTATAAAAGAATGAATACGCTTGCCTTTATACCGTTCCTCAATGGGGCCAGTGGCGTATTCAGGGGGGTTGAAACCCCCGAAATATTAGGATCGACTTTAAAACTACATACAAATTAAAAGGCATTTTATAAATATTAAAGAATGACTTTTTGAAACCCCCCGAAATATTTTTCTGAATCCGCCCCTGATGGGGCACATGTCTGATGAAATCGTTCCCCATGTTCATCGGATTCTGTTGCCAACTGATGTTCCAAGAAACCCATATGAGAATTCAGAAAATGAATTTTTGGTGACATATGAACACCTAGTTTTTCGAATGCAGTCATCATGGTGTCGACGTGCATTCGAGCAGCAGGAGAACGATTTTTGCCTAGAACATTGTCAATGACTCGTTTAATGCTCTTCCATGCGACGATCTCATTTGGTGAAAGCAGAATTTTCGAATTCGGCGCTACGCATAACCCGTTTTTATCTCTGGACCAACAAAAACACCTGTTGTAATGAAAAAACCACATTTTGTAATTTTATTGGTATGAAACCAATATGAAAAAGTAAAGTTTTAGCATTCATACCTTCTTTTATCTTTGCTTCGCTTAGTTTTGGAAACAATGTCTTCAAAAAGTTAAATACCGATCCATTTGTATCCAAACACTTAACAAAATTGTTTACCACACCAAGTTTTATATGTAATGGTTGTAAAAGAATTTTGTTCATCAGCACAAGCGGTGGATGGAGAATATTCTGCTCGCCTAATGTCCCTTCAGCTCTCGGTTCCCATTGTTTTTTGGGAATATTGGTTGCGCTTCCATCTGCTATTCCACGTGCAAGTTTTGTAGGACATTCGAGTACCAATTTTGAATAAGTACGAAACAAACACTTAAACACATTTTCAGTTTCGGCTTAATTCTGGCGTTCAAGTTAATTTCTGAGCTTTGATATATTCAGAGACCTATAGTAGAATTTTATGGTTAATATTTTCGTGGTACATTTTTTCCTTAAAAAGTCCTGTTTTACAGGACATTTTTGGCATTTTAGAAAAAAAGGGTCAAATTGACCCATAAAAATAGTAGCTACAGGGTTAAAATGCTCCACAAAAATATTCTTCGTAGTATTTTACATCAAATTGCTGAACCCATCATATACCTAAAATGTAAGGTGACATGGTTTTCGTATGCCGATTCACCATAAGAATGTGCAAAAGGGGGACAACTTTGACCCCCCTTAAAAAAAAATTCAGATGTAAACTTTCAAAACGCCGATACACGTATATTTTTTTTTGGTCCCCTCTACCAGAATCCGTTGTCAGAACCTTGTTATTTTTAAAAAAATTTGATTTTGCTGTGCAGTTATTTTTGATTTGGAGTATTTTCCCCAACTAATAGGTCTGTTATATCACATTACCCGCCGATGGGATATGACATTACCCGTCACTTTTATCAGACATAATTGTAATTAAATTAATTTGTAATTAAAAAACTCGTCAACAGTTTGTATAAACGGTCCCATGCCCCTTTCATGCAGTGTGCAATCCATACCTGCAGTCGTATGTTGTGACCCAGTTTCATTGATGTGCGACTTACAGTTTCAAAGTTACGCGGGAAATTTGAGTCACAAAAATTGGCACGCCCCTTGTCCAACGCCCAGAAAATGTTACCAGTAGAATGACACATCTATGTCATAAAGGTATACACAAATTTCCGACAATCCGACTTATAATTCCGAAGCTATTCCACATTAGAAATTTGGGTTGTATGGGCGGTGCCACGCCTCCTCGTCCAATATCCACCCTTTTCCCCTTGTCGAAGGGCAAGTCTGTGCCAAATGTCATTGATGTGTGACCTTTAGCTTCAAAGTTATTCAAAACATTTGGGTCGCTTCAAAAGTACCACGCCCCTTGTCCAACGCCCATACAATTTAACCACTGGAACGACACGTCTAAGCCATGATGCTGCACCAAATTTTAATGCTGTCGACCTATAATTCCGAAGATTTTCCATATTAAAAATTTAGGTTGCATAGGAGGTGCCACGCCCACCTGTCGGGTCGTATTCGTACTATGTGGTTTACCGAGATTTAGTCGAGGCGAACATTCCGTGAAAGATTCAGCTCAATCGGCCGTCTAGGTTTTGAATTTTAGTGTCGTGTGACCAACAAACATACATTCATTTCTATATATATACATATATTAATTTTTTATTCCTTGTTCACTCCTCACTGGAGCATAGGGCCTCAACAACTCTTCCATCGTACACGATTCTGGGCTGTTGTTTTTGCGCCGTCCCATGTGGTATTGACAGCGGCTAGTTCGCGAATTCCGTGATGCTGTCGGGTGGTTTTCTTAGCGTATGACCTATCCATTTCCATTTTCTGCGCTTTATTTGCCTCAGAATGGGTTCCTCATTGGTAATCTTCCAGAGCGCGTCGTTACTAATTGTGGTGGGCCAGAATATCCTGCAGATGATTCGCAGGCATTTGTTGACGAACGTTTGTAGCTTCTGGGTAATGGCATTCGCGACTAGCCATGTTTCGCTTCCGTACAGCAATGTCGACTTCACACATGCGTTGAATATTCGTAGCTTCGTGCGTCTGGAGATTTGCGAGCTTGCCCATACTGAATGCAGCTGTCCGAACTCTGCCCTGGCTTTACTCAGTCTGCAGTTGGCATCTCTTCCGCTCCGCCGTCCGCCTTGATTGTGCAGCCGAGGTAGCAGAAGCTGTCGACGAACTCCACGACACAACCGTCAATCATTATATGGTTTGTGCTGCTATGATTGACTCTCATGGCCTTGGTCTTGGCGATGTTGACCTCCAGACCGACGGTGCGTGCCAGCGCTGCCTGGTCGCGGCTTGTCGGCTTTTGCTTGCATGTCGGAGAGTTTGTGCGAGAGGAGGCAGATGTCATCAGCGAAGTCCAAATCCTCGAGATGCCTGGTGAAGGTCCATACGATGCCTCGTTGGCGCAGGGTGAGTTTGCTCATGACGTCGTCCAGTACGATGGCGAAGAGGAGAGGCGACAGGGGCAGCCTTGCCTGACTCCTGCGTTGGTAGTGAAAGAATCGCTGATGTTGCCGTTCTGTAGTACTGCCAGTTCAGAGTTCTCGTACTCGAGTTCTCAGAGTCAACACAGTTACGCGTGGGCAGACGTGCCTTTTTGTGCTCCCGGGTGTTTAATGTTTCTGTCCGTCTCGCGCGTGTATTATTGTTCGTCCGCCTGTTGTTTGTCTTTTTACCCGGTGTCTGCTACCCCGCGTGTGCCAGCAAATATATTTGCGTGAACTAATTGTGAAATAAATACAAAATTAAATACGAAACGCAATCGAAAATCACAAATGCCGTTAACTCGATATCGCCGTCCGCCGCATTGACCTCTGCTCGCGTTGTGTTGTTTGTGGTTCATTTTCCGTGTGTCCCTCCTCCGTCCGTATTCAGTGGCGCTACATGCGGTCCTGTTCGACATTGAGAAATTGACTGTTCTGTGGTAAAGGCATAACACTTACCACAGAGCATCATCAATTTCTTAGTGCGTCAGATCGCATTCCCAGCTACTTTCCTCGATCTTTAGCCCATCCAGACCATGGTGATGGACAAATTCCGCATAGCCTTCTGTAACGTGCGCGGGCTTAGGGCGAACTTTTTCGCAGTTTACGCGTACGTTAACCTCCATAAACCCCACATAATGGCACTAGGTGAGACCCAGGTGTGTGAGGATGCTGATCCACTGGATTTTCACATCCCGGGGTACCACTTACTGCCATTATTCTCTCCCCACAGGGGTCTTGCCCTTTATGTGTGCAGTAATGTTGCGTACCAGTGCCAGCAGCAACTATACACGACGGATGCCGAATTTAGTTCCATGTGGGTTAAATTCAATATCCAGTCGCACATTCTGCACTTCTGCTTCCTATATCGAAGCCCGAATTCAGGGAGAGATTTTACTTATAACAAGTTTGATCTTATCTCTGATTCTATTTCCCATATTCTGGAATCGTATCCGAATAATGAAATTGTAGTTGCTGGTGATTTCAATATCCATAATTCCAATTGGCTACGCCATTCCAGCCACACAACTCCTGAAGGCTTATTTGTCGAGCTCTTTGCCGAGTCTAATAACTTGACTCAAATAGTGCATGAACCAACGCATATCCCCTGCGTTGCGGGGCAAGCTCTCAATACTCTAGACCTTTTTCTCACTTCACATCATGAAAAATATGATGTTGAAATGCACGCACCTCTTGGAAACTCAGACAATTGTGCCATTTTGGCGTCTTTCTCATACTCTTCTATCCGCAATGCTTCGCCCTTAGCCCCGAAGCGCCTAGTGTGGATGTATGATAAAGCTAACTGGAGTGGGCTTAATGAATTTTTCGCCCACTTCAATTGGAAATTGTGTTTTCTTGATAGAAACATAAATGCCGCAGCCAAAATGGTTGAAGAAATAATATTATTGGGAATGCGGTCCTTCATCCCCAATAAGCAAATTTGCATTAAACCTAAGGACAATCTCTGGTTTAATGAGACATGCAGAATTGCTGTTAGGTCTAAAGAGGAAGCTTTCAGAGCATGGCAGGCAAATAAAAATGCCGCCACTGAACAGCTGCGTAAACAGGCTAGAAATCGATGCAATGCCATCCTAAGGCGCCAAAAGTTTCTGCACTAACAGCACCAAAGGAAAAAAGTTCTTCAATGCCAGCGTGGTAGTAAGAACTTTTGGTCATTCGTTAAGAAGGTGACGAACCAAACATCGTCTTCAATCCCAACTCTTCTTAACAATGATCAAATCATCACTCACTCGGTTGATAAAGCTAATTTGTTGGCTAAAATTTTTGCAGAGAATTCCTCTCTGCTCCCCAGCGATCAACCACTGCCCGTAGTCGAAAACGTATCTTGCTCTATGCCAGAAATTCATTTTCGGACACGGGTAGTTAAAAGAGTGCTTGCAAATCTCGATGTAAATAAGGCTTCAGGGCCGGACGGCATTCCAGCCCTTGTTTTGCAAAAGTGCGCTACCTCACTCGCTTGTCCATTACGCAAACTTTTCAACATGTCATACACCACAGGTGTATTTCCGACATGTTGGAAGGTGGCAAATGTTCAACCATGTTTTAAAAAAAATCAGTTCCTAAAAAAGGCAAGACTACTGACCCTGCGAACTACCGACCTATAACAATCTGTTGAGTGCTTTCCAAAGTAATGGAAGGCATTGTAAACTTCAACCTTGTGAAATATCTGGAGCACAATAGACTGCTAAGTGACCGCCAATACGGCTTTCGAAGACAGCGATCGACGGGAGACCTTATGGCGGTCCTCACCGAGAAATGGAACCATAGCATTCTAAACCTCGGTGAAAGCAAGGTTGTTGCATTGGATATTTCTAAGGCCTATGACCGGGTGTGGCATAAAGCACTCGTGTCTAAATTGATTGCCTATGGCGTCGGTAGTATCTTCTCTCGTTGGATTACGAGCTTCCTCTATGATCGCTCTATTCGTGTTGTAATAGACGGCATAGCCTCGGAAAAGCATTCCCTTAGCGCGGGAGTGCCGCAGGGTTCGGTCCTTTCTCCAACCCTTTTCCTTATCTTCATCAACGACCTATTGTCGTCGACGAAGAATCCCATCTACTCGTTTGCGGATGACAGCACCATTTGTCATTCATACTCCTTCACAAAGCGCCCCAGCTCTGTGGAGATTGAGAGAGAACGGCGCCGTATGAATGACACACTTAATAGCGACCTACAAACAATCTCCAAGTGGGGTCAAGCGAACAGGGTCGATTTTAATCCTCGCAAGACCCAATGTTGCCTGTTATCCCACAAACGAGTCTCCCCACATCCCAACACCTCCCTGGTTATGGATGGTGTGAGTATTGCGGAATCGGCAGCTCTTGATGTTCTGGGCATGTCCATTAAAAACGATCTTCGTTGGAACGATCATATTTTTTGGCGTGTCGAAAGAAGCAGCCAAGTGCCTCGGCTTCCTAAAGCGGTGCAAAAAATATTTCACTCCGTCTGATCTCCGCATTATTTACACCACCTATATCCGACCTAAAATGGAGTTTAACTCGCACCTATGGGCGGGGGCTTCAAAAACCCATTTGGAGCTCCTGGACCGGGTGCAAAACCGTGCGATCAAGCTTATAGGGGACAGTAGGGCATCCAGCTCTATTGACTCCTTGGAACATCGTCGAAACGTGGCATGTGTGGTGTTATTTTACCGACACTTTTTCGGTAATTGCTCAGTGGAGATGAGCAGCTTGCTGCCGTCACTCCGGGTATTCCCCCGGGCAACCCGTTTGAACACTGGCGCCCATGCATTCCACGTTGAAACGATGTTTCAGCGCACTACGCACTGCAGAGAAGGTTCGTTTCTGGCCCGTACATCGCGGTTGTGGAATGGTCTCCCTGCGGATATTTTCCCCAGCACTTATGATCTCGATGGGTTCAAGTCGAGAGTCCATAACCACTTCTCTCAAAACCCTATCTCCTAACCCTTATATCCTTTCTGAACCAACGCAATGCCTCGCATTAGTAGGGGTCATCCCCTGCGCGTTTGTTGAAAAAAAAAAAAAAAACCGTTGATGAGACGAATTAGTTTCTGGGGGGGGGGGGGGTCCCTTTCTACTCAATGCTAACCAAATTGCGCTTCTTTTTATTGTGTCGAATGCTTTCTTGAAATCGATGAACAACATGTACAGCGGGGAGCGCCACTCAATTGATTGTTCTACTATGATGCGGAGTGTGTTAGCTTGGTCAACACAGCTCCGATGAGGGCGAAAGCCAGCTTGTTCATCTCTTAGGGAGCTTTCGACACATTGCAGTCTACTTTGTATGATTGTGGCTATTATTGTGTTGAGTAGGGTTATTCCTCTCCAGTTGCCGCAGTCCCGCAAGTCGCCCTTTTTGGCAGCTTTACAATGATGCCTTTTGTCCATGACGGAGGCAGCTTCTCCTTGTCCCAGGCAGTAGAAATGTGAGGATGGAGGATTTCAGCTGATATTTGGGGGTCGGCAAGCATTAGCTCTGGTTGTATGCCGTCTACACCCGCAGATTTGTTTAGCTTCAGCTTCTTTATTGCATCCCTAATCTCCGCTATGCTAGGGTAGGTTGTTGCTAATCTGTTATTGGTTATCGTGCTGTCCACTTCGCAGTTGCCCTCATCGTTTGTGGCGATGTTGCTGACTGCTTCGAAGTGTTCTATCCATCTACGAACTAGGTCATCGTTGCAAGTTAGTAAAGCACCACACAGATCCCTAATTGGCTGGTTTCTATTACTTGGTTGGTTGGTTAGGCGCCCAACTAAGCGATACAGCTGTCTCATATTGTTGGCTCCTGCTGCCGCTTCGGCATCACTGGCGAGGTTTTCCATGAACTTTCTCTTATCATTTCTGGCCGATTTCTTGACTAGCTTTGCGGCTTCTCTGTAGGTTGGCCGCACAGCATCGTCATTGATAAGTTGCCTTTTGAGTTCATTTCTGCGCTGGATAATACCCCAAGTAGTGTCTGAGAACCAAGGTTTGGAGCCAGTAGGCTTTACTGTGCCAAGTTTTTCTTGTGCGATGTGCCTGAACGTGGCATTTGTAGCTTCCCAATCGATGTTACTTTGATTTGTCTTCACGCGAAAGGCGCTGGCCACTTCTTTTCTGGTGACGGCATAGCGCAATAGCTGTACATTAAAGCGCTTATATATCTGCGTTGCGTGTCAGTTTTCTTTCTATATTTCAGCTTGATCTTGATGTCACCGGTGAAGAGTTCGTGGTCGCTATCTATGTCAGCTCCCCGTCTGTTCCTGACATCAAGTAGCGAACCCCTCCACTTCCGGCTCACGCAAATGTGGTCTATTTGGTTGCGTGTAGCGCCGCTAGGAGAAGTCCAAGTGTATTTGTGGATTCCTTTGTGGGGGAAGATGGAGCCACCAATGACTAGCTGAAAAGTCTGACACAACTCGATGAGCCTGTCACCATTGTTGTTTCGTGTGCCGCAGCCGTGAACCCCCATAATCTGCTTGAGACCGGAGTTGTTGTTCCCGATTTTCGCATTGAAGTCGCCCATCAGGAAGGTAATATCGCCCCTACGGATGGTGCTGAGCGTTGTCGTTAACTGCGTGTAGAACTCATCTTTAACAGCACAGTCAGTGTATTCCGTTGGCGCATAGCATTGCACGATGGTGATGTGCCGGTGAACATTGCTGCAGAAGCGGGCCAGGATTATGCGTTCTGAGATGGGCTTCCAGGAATGCAAGGTGTTCCGCATGTCCTTGGAAATTATTAGACCTACGCCGCTTTCCCCTGTTATAGGTCGCCATCTGCACTTCGAGTTGAGCTTGTCTGGATGCTTCCCTGAGAGTTCTTACTCACTGCGTGATTTTTGTCCGGGTACGTGTGCCAACTGTCGTCAACTTAGGGGTTGTTGTGTATCCGAGGCTTTGCCTTGTGTTGGTTACGTTAATCGGTTGTGTTGTTCTGCCAGGGTAGGTGATTGGCCTGCCGCAGGTAGTATATAAATATATTAACATATTAATATCCCTCACTTAATTACGCGTGTCAAGTACTAAACTCTCTTTAATCACTCATTGCATTCGGCGTAGTGACAGCATTTTGGCTCGTTAGTCATTGTCAACGCTTCATAAGCATTACTTGTAGTGTATATAACAGAGAGAAAACAGCGCGTGCATTGCAGAGACAAACAAATTAGTATTGACTGCTATTGCCGTTTGCGTTTTGTTGTCATTTTCATACTGCTCCCTTAAGTGCTACAGTAAGTGCCAGCAAACATTGCACACTGCACCAAATCACACGTTTTGTAGGGAGAAGTGAATCATACATTGCAGCTCTCTAATACATGTCACGGATAGGGTGGCAACTCAGGAAGTTGCTATGAGGTCGTCGCGTGGGTGGGTTCGTCGCCGGTGCACAATCACTTTTTAAAACAGAATTGTTAACGACTTGTAATTTTTAAAATGTGTGAATAAACCATCCTTGACAAGTTAGAAGTGGGATCCCAGTGAATTTATAAGGGAAATTCATCGGCAGAGAACAAAAACAGAAAAAAGACGGCATTCGGTGAAGTCCACAGCGACGCCAGCGAATCTGCTGACCAAAGCATAAGCTGCTAAGCAATCTTGCAAGGAGTGGCCAACGTAGGCACTGCAGGTAAGCACGGGAAATAACCAGCGTAGGGGTTTCAGCAAGCGGCAACGAGCGAAGAGCGCAGCAGCAGGCAACGATCGGCACGGCGACAATCAACGAACCGATTGCAGCACGCCGAAAGAACAAACGAGTGAATGTGCAGCCGTAGCATACACACAGCGTAAAGGGCATGCGTAACCGATGAACAGAGTTGCGTAAGCTTCCGACGAAAACGAACTTTCCACGGTGGTAGCTAGGGAACGGGCTGCGTAAAGGAGATACGAGCACAAGCACAACCAACGAACCGGGTCAACGCAAGCTAGACGAAGTGGAAATTTAAACCGCAAAGAGAGAGACGAGAAAACGACTGGGGAAGAGTTTCGCGATTTAGAAAGTTCTAGAACAACAGCGGAAGACGAAAGCGTGGCAAGTACAGCAAAAAGGGAAAAGTGCAAAGACAGACGTGAACGAGTAACGACAAGATGAGGACGGAAATTGACACGCTTACGGTGGCGCAGCTGAACACGCTTTTACGGCACGCCAATTTGCCATGTCTGGGCAATAAAGCGCAGAAAATTTCCATTCTGGTGGAGGCACGAGGTAACGACGAAGTGGACATGGACGAATTGGGTACGGACGAGCCCTGGGAGATGCAACTGGAGGAGCTGAGAGAGCTGGTTAGCAGCTTAACACACACGGTGAGTGAGCTGGTTCAAGGCCAGTCGACAGTGTCAGGCGACAGGCGACCAGCACCCGGAGTCCCGCAGTACAGAGTCGCCTAAATTACACACACGAGGCAGTCGGGATGCTTCCGGAAATTGATCCACTGCGGAAAATTGTGACGACGCGAAAGAAGAGCAGTTGCAGCGGCTATATGCGTGGACCGAGGAGACGCTGTTATTTGCAGCACAATGCAAGATGAAGGGCATCGCAAGGGATTGGTTAGAAGCGCAGCCAGTGTTCCAATCCTGGGCTGCTTTTGTGAGTATGCTGACAAAAGACTTCCAATGTACAGTTAATTCTGCGGACGTTCATAGGGAATTGGCCTGCCACAAACGCAAATCCGGTGAACCCCTGGTCGAATACTTTTACTCGATGCTGGCCCTGGGAAGACGCGGAGGTATCGACGATACCGCCATCAACTCATACGTAATCCATGGGCTGCAGGACATGGGCCTCACTCGAACACTGTTGGCGATGCATTTTGGTACGACCGACGACCTCCTTCGATCATTGGAGAATTTGGGGATGACCACGGGAACGCCATCCGTGTCATCACGGACCGAAGCACGACAGTTAAACGCACCAACGGAGCCGCAGCAAAACCCCAACAAGCAGAGGGGCCCAAAGTGTTTCAACTGCAACCAGTATGGGCATATAGCGATCAAGTGCCCATTGCCGCAAAAGAAACAACGCTATATGAAATGTTCGAAGGCCGGCCACGAAGCGAAGGATTGCCGAGGAGGAGCAAGGGCAACCGTCGCCAAAATATGTGCACACGCCGACGGAGACACCATACTGCCGTTTATCAAAACCGTCCACGTATTGGGACAACATTTGCACGCGCTAGTAGACACTGGTAGTTAGCGATCGGTTGCTGATACGTCGTGGGGCGGTGCCACCAGCAACTGAGCTGATACCGGCGCAGAAAACCTTTAGAGGATTCGGAGGGGCGACTGTTCAAACAACGCAGGCTATGCGAACTGAAATCGAGCTGGATTTTAAACCAGCTACAGCAACATTCTATCTCGTCCCGGACAAGAGTATGTCCTGCGTTGTCGCAGGACATACTTCTGGGGAGGGACATCTTGTGCCCGCCGAACAAACGGCTGATAATCAAGTCAGGGGTGATACAGCTAAAGACAAAGGCAACTGATCCGGAGTTCCATATTCACGACGGGTTACATCAAGAGCAACACGCAGCGCTGCGGGCGCTACTTGGCGAATACAACGGCTGTTTCGCGGAGGGACTGCCAACACTGGGCAGGTGTACGACGACGACAATGGAGATAACGGTTGCCACAGACAAGCCGATTGTAGGCAAGCGCTATCAAGTCCCGCTGGAACGACAATCAGAGTTGTCAGGCATCATCCAGGATTTACTGGCCCACGACATCATACGACCAACTACGTCGCCGCATTAGCATCGGTTGTGTTGGTGAAGAAGGCGAACGGGGAGAGCAGGACTATCGAGCAGTGAACGCGGTCACCGTCAAAAAGCAGTTTCTAATGCCGGTGGTCGAAGAGCAGCTATTTAAATTAGCACACTCCTTGACATTACATCCGGATACTATCAAATCCCGATGCAAGAAGAAAGCAAACAGTACACCGCTTTCCTAACGCACGAGGGCCTGTTTGAACACAACGTCATGCCGTTTGGGTTAGTCAATGCGCCCATGTACTTCAAGGAGATGATCACAAAATTGATAGCCACGCTCAGTAATCGGAAACGGGTCATAAGTTACGTCGACGAAGTAATCATCGCAACGCCCACAATTGAGGAAGGACTACAGGTGCTGCGCGAGTTTTTGGATGCAGTTAAGAGTCCTTAGTTTGAGAGTTCTTGGAAGAAATGTTTATTAAAATGAAATTGGTAACTTAAACCAAACTTGAATACAATTGTTACTTTTGCCCCGTAAAGTAAGCAACAATTTTCAAATCAATCAGCTGATCGCTTATGCTGTTTTAATTCTCAGAAAATTGCGCAATCGAATTTTTTACCCTGCTGTTTGCTTTCCACAAGTAGTCGACCGTAGATATCCGATTTAACTGCTTATTAGTGGTCAGGAAAACATATATTGCAAAATAATTGATTACAAAATAAATCAGTATTGGCCAAATTCCGAAAATAAATTCTCATTTGGAACTCCCCATCGCTAGTTTTTGTAGAGTTGCCGTTGGCTTCGTTTGCTGTTTCAAAAAGTTGCTGCTACGTAGAAGCATTTAGAACATGCTGACTATGATAACTGCAAAATTAAAGTCGACTTTATCTTTTTTGTGTTTTGCTAACTAAAGACGACTTTTATACGGGACTTTGAAGTTTTGAGTAATCGCTCAAATTTTCGAAGTTTACGGTTATGGTTAAGTTTAAGTTCTGCGTCTCGGATAACTGCCTCGTAAAAAAGACGTCGTCTCAGTCTTGAGTCGACCACCCGAAAGATTACAACAAATTCAAACACTAGGGATATTCACACCGAGCTCGTTACTTTGTTAGTTCGGTACTCGGTAGTTTTGTTCGTGAATTTTGGTTTTTGTAAAAGAATCCAACAAAAACAAAATACACGTAGAAAACTACCAAGTACCGAATTAACAAAGTAACGAGCTCGGTGTGAATACCGCTACTGTTCTAAACTGCTAGCTTTTCTTATAAAGGCCACAGCCGGATGAGGAAGGGTAACGTATCGCTAAGCCAATTTCGCTTATGATTATTTTGTAATGTTGGTAATAATTAGGTATCGGATTTATATGCAAAAACTATGCATAAAATGCAAAAATATGCAAAATATGCAAACATATGCAAATATGCAGTGCCCTTAACAATTACAATTTCGGAGATTCGAAAGAGTCCCTAGACACTGTCACAAATGCGGCACCCGATGTTAGCACGGAGGAGATTTTGGCGATGCTAGAGTGGCTGACAACAAACCCCCAAGTCTTGATGGCGAGAGTTTCGTTTCTGGTCCGTACTGCGCGATTGTGGAATGGTCTCCCTGCAGTTGTTTTGTCCGGAAGTTATGATCTTGATGGACTCAAGACAAGAGTACATAACTTCTTCACTCAAAACCCTATTTCCTAACTTCTAGATCCTTCCAGAACCAACGCAATCCCTCGCATTAATAGGGGTATCCCTTGGATCGAATATTTATTTGTTAGTTGCAATACGTCTGACAGGTTTAGGCAATTTCTTGAGGGATTCAATACAAGAGTACATAACTTCTTCACTAAAAACGCTGTTTCCTCACTTCTAGATCCTTCCATCCTTCTAGGCCCTTCCAGGGCCATGGCACCTATATTAAAAAGAAAAGCAAAAAAACAACCGGATATGCTAGTTACAAGGCGAGATCGACAGTGGACGTAATCAGCATGCTCGCAGATATAGCTCGCGACGCGAAGAGTGGTAAATGGTGACAAAATGCGATGAAGTACTGCGCGGTAGTGCAGTTTAACTCTGCAAAGTGGGAGAAGCTACTGCACGCACTGAAACAGCTACAGTTATCAGCTTATTTAAGGCGCATTATCAGGGGTTCCCTAAGTAACAGGGTACTCTTGTTTGACATGGAGAAAGAAGGAAGTGACAGGAGGCTCCGTGATGGGTCCAACACTGTAGGACTCGAGGTATAACAGTGTACTTAAGCTCAAAGCGCCAGTCAATGCGATCGCTATCAGTTGCGCTGACGACATCGTGTTTGTCGTGGAGGCTAAACATCTTGAAGGGCTGGAGCTAGTGTGCAACGGCGCAAGAGCAAGAGTCCGCAGGTGCTTTAATGCACCAGACCTGAAACTTGCCGCAGAGAAGGCCGAGGTCGAATTACTGAGCTCGCGAAAGAAGCAGGAAGAGATGGTGGTGGAAGTTTGCGAGCCTTTTGCTTAATACCAGATTCTGTAACGCTCACAACGGCCTCCCGACGTAATACCTACGGTGGCCCGGGGATGGGCACCGTCTGACAGCGAGGAAAATTAAGTGGGTGGGAGTCTCAGCCTACTTTACGGATTTTACTTTTTTAATTGAGAAAACATACATATCTTGAAAAAAGACGAAATAAACTTTGTTGTGTTCAAAAAAGCGGTGTTCATAACACCACGTTAGGATTTTGAAAAAAATTAATGTGTTTGTGTTTTGTCTTAAACTATACTTTGGAGTCCTAAAATCAATATTTGTGTCCAACAGTCGACACTACTTACAGTAAACATTTTAACAGGTACAATTCTTGATTTTTCTACAGCACCTTGAAGCATGCGCTGAGTGGTCGCAAAGCTTCACACTCATTTTTCTCGAAACCACATTTTGCAAACTGGTTGGATAGATTACTCTAACATCGTTGTATGGATCGATTTGATTGAATTTGCCAGGAGCTTCACCAATGTGTGCTCTAAGGTGGTACGTAGCCGGTTTTTCATTTGATTGAAACTGTTATTGTTATAAACAATTTTGTTTTTCAAAAGTGTACTATTTCGACAAAAATTGATTAGAAAAAACCTATACGCATAAAATGTTTCAAAACGACGCTTTCGACGCCATATTGAATAAAAATAATATTAAAAAAATTGTTTATCACTAAAGTGATGTTACCCCTTAATTGCAAATTTATTTGCTCCTAAAATACCGCCACTTTTTGCTTTTGTTTGTTTACGAAGCCTAAAGACAAAACAAAGACGAAACCTATTCCTTAAGACAAAAATAATAACGATTATTTACTTTTACTGCACAAAACTTTACAACTTACATTTCTTCCGCTTTTTTATTTGTTTGCAAAAACAAAGATAGAAAATATGCGTATAATCTAATCTAATTCGCAAAACGCTTTGGGCGGAATTTATGATAGCCGAAAAGTAAAAAGAGCGGCCGATATTACGCTCGCATGATTACATTCTGGTTACGTTTATAAGTTAATTCGATTACAAGATATGTGCTTTTTCGAAAACGCTTCTTATCTTTCAGGCAAGGACAGAGTCACAAACAATAGATTTTTGGGCTATATCCAACATGTTTCGTGGTCAAAAATTGTATCTAAAACCAAGGCCGATTCAATATTTATTAAAATTATAAATGCATAAATATACCTTCATCACGTCGCATTTTTTCTGCAGTTTTTTGAGTACCAGCAACTACAGCTTCTGCTGTTTCTTCTGGAGCAGTTGGCGTGAAATAGACATTAATAGCCGCATCGTTAATTCCACCAGACTTTTGTTGTGTGAATCCCTCTTGCAAGATAGGTAGTTTCATTGCTTTATCATTGATCAGAGACGTTTCTACGGATTGTACAGTTTGCGGTAATTGAAGATCCATCGAAACAATATCCGTGTTTAGTATTTGTGATGCACGATGGTTGTTTTGTTGAGTTGGTTGCAATTGTTGAATCACATGTGAAACATCTCCACAAGTACGTTTTTGTGGCGAACAACTTTGAAGTAGTTCATCCTCTGATATAGATGGATTATCACCTTGTGCATTCAACTTTTTGGTAGACGTGCTGCATCGACATTATATTTACGTACAAGCGCGCAACAGTAATGATTCCAATTAAGTTCTTACCTAAAGTCTGCTTTGCAATTCAGCTGCAAATCTGACTTGCTAGATGGCTCCTGCTGTAGCGTCTGGGTTCCAATTGCGTTGGTGTGTTCCAACAAAACCTGTGCATAGTTAAAACCATTATTACACTTCAAATATTGTAAAAGTGAACTATGATGTTGTCAAGACTGATTAATTTTGGTGATGGGAATTTATCTTTACGCGCCAGGGGCGTGGCCAAGGGGAGGGAGCTCATACCCATACCCTATCATTAATCAACGTTTTCGAACACTGTGCATGCTATGTAAAAGCAAGAAGGGATTTTCACCTTTAAACAATTAAAAAAAAATAACACATTTAGTTTTGTTTTTGGCAAAATAGATTTGTTTAAATCATAGAAGGGCACGCTGCTACTCGCGAGTAGCAGAGACGCTTACTCGCGTATACGAGTACAAAGCAGCGAAGTTCCGAGCGCAGCTTCAGTGCCGTGTCAGACTTCATGCAAGCAACTTCACGCTCGTTTGCGGCTCGCATACTGCGAATATTTACGTTTTTGTGTACACTGAGTATTCATGTAAATGAGAAAATGTTTAAGATTGAATGGGAAATACAAATTTTTTTTCTTTTCCTTTTTTTTAGTTCCTGTTATACCTGTCCGTTATTTGTCCGTCCGGCTTTGATATTTTTACGCTAGCAATATTTTTCAAGTTAAAATATTAGAGCTAAAAAAATGTACGCCTTAATTTTGTGCAGTGTTTTTCACGCATACATTGCCAAAATGCGAGGTTGTGTTAGTGCCCATCACTGGTTTAAATCAAAAGAGGCCCTTTCGGACTCAATAGAGTAAGTTCGGGTAATGTGATATACCTGTTTGTTTTACGACGATTCCCGACACACTTTGCCTTAACCCTCCATTACTATCGCCAGGGTGGAATCCTCCCTGTGAGTTCAATTTCTTAGTAAAATATAGATTTTTTAACCAAAACCAAAATAAAGTTATAATGTAATCCACATTTCCATATTTCTGAAGGTTTTAGAGTACATTGCAGTTGCATAAATAAAGCTGATGCTTTTATACAATTGTTTTAAAAAGTAACTGGGTGTATTACACCCACGATAGTAGTGGCGTTATAAAATTGCTGGATGCTTAACACACATTATTAGTAATGAAGTTTTATTTTTTATAAATTACATTTACATATTTGTATCCACTTTTTGGCGATAATTTTTTTTAATAACGTATAGACCATTTACTTAGTAGAAAATCCTTAAAAATTATGCTCTAGGATAAGTAAAAAATTTGTATAACATTAAATTTGTTATATCTTAAACTGATAAAGTTAGAAGGACGAAATTCAAGGATGTAGTAGTGTACATATTAATCCTTAAGATATATTTTTTTCAAATTTTTTTTCCAATAGTTTTTGGAAATTTCCAAGGATATTCAAGGATAAAGTTTCAAAAGGACATTTTTAATACCTATTTGTCCTTTTGCACCAAAACATTACATTTTCTAAGATTCTAAGGATTTTTCTGTTTCATTTGATACCCATATTGTTATTCTACAATGCGCTCAATTTTTTAAATAATTCCTTGAAATAAACATGTCCTTGAAATTACAAAGTCCTTTAAAAAAAATCCTGACGTCAGAGAGAAAAACTAAAAACGCAGTTTTACTACATTTGGCCGCTAGTTTCGCGAGTATATAGATTTTTTCGTGTGTTTTGAAATTTTTTGATTTTTGTCGCACGGTGTAACCTTTAAAAGTAGCAGGTATATTGTTGATTTTTGTTTGAGTTTTTACGCAAAATTTTACCTCGGTCCGAAAAATATTAAATAAATATTTATTACTTATTTTTTTAGCTTTCTAAATCACTAAGCCCAAGAAATATAACTTAAATATTTTGGAAGATGTGGCTATTTTCCCAATACAACTTTTTATTTCATTTTTTTTTTCCTTGAAATGAGATGCACATAAACAAATGTTTATATTAAATAAATGAATTAACAAAATTAAACAATTTATTTTTGTTTTTACATGTTCTGATTATGAAAAAATTTGGTTTTTGTTTATTTTACCTCCATGGATAAGTAAAACGGATAATAAAAAGTTGTGGGTGGATTACACCCACGATAGTCATGGCGTTAGTGAAATAGACGATAGTAATGGAGGGTTAAAAGACACTTTTTTTGGTCTCAAACTGCTCACTGACAAATTTTTTTTAATAAATCTAAGATTATTAACTCTTTAAGATAAACTGTTGACGAGTTTTCAACGTATTTCATATCCAAATATTGGCGACTGATAAAAGTGACGGGTAATGTGATATACCATCGGCGGGTAATGTGATATAGCCGAAAAAAGTTATTTAATAGACCTATTGGTTTCAAACTAAATGAAAATACTCGAAAGGTGTAGTTCACCAGTAAAGAATTAGCCGATAGTGAATTGGATGCGGGGTTCGCACACGCAGAAAAACACTCAAAGAAACTTGTAAACGAGTATATAAAAAATTGCAAACCTAATAAATGGCCTCTAGTTACATTTATACATTTGATTGATTCTGCTGGTATTGCGACATATGTTTGGCTCAAACCACGCGCTTACTGAAATTTGGGCACAGATATAAAAGATAGTTGTTTTTACGATAACTAGGGGATTTTTTTGTACCGTTTGCGGAATGAAATCTGCACAAGTTTTGCAACCCTGGCTAAAAAAGCATGGCTGTGCTTTCGCATTTTTACCGTTATCTATGTATTGCGGTATCTCTTCTCAGCGTGTGAAATAAATTGTGAATTGATCGGAGCTTTTTTAATGGCAAGAAACGAAGACCAACGTCGAAAAACTGTTTGTGAACTCGCCCACATTGCACAGTGGTCGGACTTATATGGGCATAGCGGTCAAAAATACTTCTAGCAGAGATATCAGCTTGAAACTTTGGTCACGTGTTTCCGAAAATGTGGCAATGATTTCATGTGAAAATGGGCGTGGTCGGACATCTATACGCCTGCCCCCTTGTTAGGAAATGGTAAAGAATTTGTTCCTGTTTGTTTTTAATGAATAACTAATTGTTTCCACGATTTTGCTCGACAAAATTTAAATATATACAGGCTCAGAGGCGCACCCGGGGGGTTTGGGGAGTTCAAGCCTCCCCAAAAAAAAATAATTTCTGGTGAAAATTATGGTTTCAAACAATATTGGGCTCAAAAGTTGTACGCAAAACTTTATTAACTCAAAACGAAGCGTGAATTAAAATTTTATGAACAGAAGGTGGAAGATACGAGTACTACCACAGATAACTCATCAACTTGATGAGTTGTCTGTGATAGTACTATGGATTAGGGTTGGCCATTAATCATTACATTTGCGTAATCATTACACTCTGATTACAAATAAATCGTAATCAGTAATAATTTTTTTATGATTAAATGATTACTTTGAATAATCAGCCTTTTTGGTAAATGTAATCATTAAAAAAAGTAATCATTAATCAGTAATCACCCGATTAGAATAAAAAAATCATGTAATTATTTTTGAATGATTAATGATTACTTTGTGTAATCATTAATTTGATTACAAGTAATCTGTAATAAATGATTACAATTATGGCCGCTGCTTTGTTTTTAGAAATAATTGCCTACAAGGATATTGATCTAGCATTTTCCGTCTATTTGATTGCTGATTTGTACGTCCGTCTGGCTGTCTGTCCGTCCGTCTGTTCGTTTGACAACGGTTTATCACGTGCTGTGAGTATACCCCGCACCCACCCCGCACGCCATTTTGGATCCGTCCGTAAAGATGGGTATGTCGTATTCGTTTAAAAGACTAGTCCTTTCCCATTCGGCCCTCGTAGGAAATTTCGCCCCGAAATCCCTTTGAAAGCATAGGTAAGGTACGATATAGTCGGTAGTCCCACTAGACTTCACGTTTGGTAATGTACTTAGCACCTTGCTGTGAACATAACTGCGTTCCGCCCAACAACCGATCGCCTTAAGCCTTACTGCGGAGTTGAGGGTGATGTGCATTATATGTAAATCAATAAGGAGAAAGTGTAACAGCACGTTCAGGGCATCCGTGGGGCATGTGCGTAGTGCCCTCGTAATGCCAACACAGGCTGATCGCTGAACTCTGCTGAGCTTCTGGACCAAATAACTCTTGCTTAGAGCCGGCCACCAAACTAATGATCCGTAGGTCAAAATTGGACGCACTATGGCCGTGTACATCCAGTGGGTGATGTGGGGGTGCACGCCCCATCTTTTTCCAAACAACCTGTTGCAGGAGTAAAAAGTCACGCAGGCTTTTCTGACCCGTAGCTCAATATTCGATTTCCAGTTTAGTTTTGCGTCCAGCAGAACCCCGAGATATTTGGCTTTAGCTGCTAGCTTCAACTGCTGCCCGTTCAGTGATGGAGGGTTAAAAAGTGGAATTTTGGTCTTGGTGGTGAACAGCACCAGTTCCGTTTTGCCAGGATTTACACTGAGTCCACAACCTGTGGCCCACGTGTGGATTTTATCCAGGGCCCCTTGCATAATCTCGCTGATTATGCTCGGAAACATTCCTGATACTATTAGAACCACGTCGTCCGCATAAGCTACCACTTTTACCCCCATTTTATCTAACGTCTTGAGTATGCTGTCCATAACCAGCAACCACAGTAATGGTGAAATTACCCCTCTTTGTGGTGTTCCTCTACTGTCATATTTTACCAGAGATGTGTTGCCTAGCTCTGCATAAATAGTTCGTGATTTAAGCATTGTCACTGTCCAGTTCCTACGATCCTCTTTTAATCCCACCGTGGTAAGAGAATCTTGGATTGCCTTAGTGCTGACATTGTTGAAGGCTCCTTCGATATCTAGGAAGGCTGCCATTGCATATTGCTTGTAGTGGATTGATTTCTCAACAGTGCGAATAACCTCATGTAATGCCGTCTCCGTGGATCTACCCTTAAGATAAGCATGTTGGCATTTGGAAATTAGATAGTGATCAGCTAACGATCTTAAGTGTATTTCCATTACCCTTTCCATAGTCTTAAGCAGAAAAGAAGTGAGGCTAATCGGTCTGAAGTCCTTAGCCGTCTCATGACCGATTTTTCCCGCCTTAGGTATGAAAACTACTTTGACCCTTCTCCAGCTAAGGGGTATATAATTGAATTTAATACACGCCCTATAGATCGTCACCAACTGTGGAATCACCATATCCTGTACTTTTTGCAACATAATTGGAAGAATACCATCCAGACCTGGTGACTTGTAAGGGCGCTGTTATGCAGACGGTCAAATGACCGTCGGTCACGATAGTTGTTGTTGCTTCAATGTAAAATGAAAAATTGAGAGAGAGAGCGGGAGAGTAAAATTTGACCGCGTCGGTCAAAAATGATGAGGCTCTCGATGCCAAATCATGCGATCAAAACAGTGTTGCGTTGTGAAATTATTCACAACGCATGTGTTTTCGGAGCAAAATGGCACACTTGTCGCGAAAACATGTATCTAATGACGGAAAAAATGGTTCGTAGCAACCCTCATCGTTTGTTTAGTGTACTGGTGACCGGCGATCAAATGACCGTCTGCATAACAGGGTTTTGGCACAGAGCAGAAAAAACAAAACGAGAGCGTAAAAAGTATCGTGACCGACGGTCATTTGACCGTCTGCATAACAGCGCCCTAAGGGGAAAAACTGTTGATGGAGTACCTGACTTTATCTTCCGTAAAGACAGATTCATGCACAAACGGATATCGAACGTCTAAGCCAGAGGGAGAGTGCGCTGCCCTCTCCTTACAGCCCGGAAAGTGCGTCCTAAGTAAGAGGTCAAGTGTCTCAGCAGATGTTTCCGTCCAGGTACCGCCTTTCCTTTTCAGGTAAGACGGATAACTCCTTTCTTTGGAAAGTGCCTTGCTGAGTCTTGAGGAAGCTGACGTTGACTCAATTGACTGACAAAAGTCTCTCCAGCCATTCCTTTTGGCTTTCCTAATCGATCTTTTGTAAGCCCTGAGACAATCCCTGTATTTATTACAGGTTTTGTCCCTGTAACACTGATTGAACGTCCTACGAGTTTCCTCTCTAAGAGCCGAGAGTTCCTTATTCCACCATGGTGGGAGGGATTTACCACTTCTAATCACTGGACAGGATTTCTTGTAAGCTGTACTAAAAGCTACCTCAAGTTTACCGAGTTGCTTGTCCAATTCCTTAGTGGAGTCTAAGTAGGCCGTACTTACTGCGTTAAGCTTTGCCCTAGCTATCAAGGAAAAAGTCCCCCATTTTATTATTTTTGGGTTCCTAAACGGATTAGGGGACTTATTTGATATATTTATATTAAAGATTAACCAACTGTGGTCCGAAAAGGACTTTTTGTTGGACACCCTCCAATTTTCTACCCGAAAATTTGAGTTTTCTGGCAGAAAGGTGATATCTAGCACTTCTTCCCACCCAGCGCAGCTCGCCGAGCTGGGGAAAGTGAAAGTGGGTGTATTTCCCCTGTTACAAATAGTAAGTTTGGAACTAAGCGAGTAGTTTAATTTTTATCAACTCGACCGGCCTTCAGCGGACAAACAATGGTAATGAATGGCAAGGACATTACTTTACAAGTGGAAAAGTTATTAATGACAAAATTAAATACATTGAGCACACGAAGTTTCCTAAGAAAATTTTGTTGTGACTTGCAATCAGCCCGCTTGGAATGTTAGAACCAGTGTTCTTTGAGTCGGGTTTGGCTGTCAATGCTGACAGGTATATTGATCGTTGCTTGCCAAAAGTGAAAGAGTTCATCAAAAGCAAGCTTTAAGACTTGAGTGTTATCTTTTGGCCTGACTTGGCCTCAAGTCATTACGCACAAAGAACCTTAAACGCAATGAATGCCCTTCAGATTCCGTACGTTAGAAAGGAGCACAACCCTCCAAAAATGTATTTTTGGGCTAATTTGAAAAGAAAAGTGTACAACAGTAATTTTAGACCAAAGAATTTTAGCCATCTCATTAATAAAATTAGGGTGGAGCTGCACAAAGTGTCAACATCTATATTTACAACAGCTATGCAGAATGTTTCTGGAAATTGTAGAAAAGCTGCTCGGGAGGGGCCACATTTTTTTTTACATTTACTTTACACTTAGGTGCAAAATTGAGTCAATAATATGAAAATGCATAATCATCGCATTTTTGTACCAGTCAATCGCAAAATTTTGATGTAACTTTTCGCAAGTCTATTAGGTTATACCCTGATCCACCAGGATCCACCATAAAAGATTAAAAATTTGGCACATATACATATATGCATTTTGTCCAATATTTTAAACTGACTCAATTTTGCACCCACATGATTTTAATAAGAAAACTGTAACTTTGTTTTAGTATTTTATCCAATATCCTTTATTTTTTCTTAGTTCTTGGATTCTGTTTGACATACTTTTGTATAATTTGGTTATAAGCTCTGGTGGTATGGCGTACCACTCTTCTTCCACTGCAAGCCAGAGATCGATTTGCCCTTTTGGGACAGAACGCTTTGCCAATTGTCTTTTTAGGTAAGCCCACAGGTTTTCGATCGGATTTAGGTCTGGACTTTGGGCGGGCCATTGCATTACACCAAATGGCTGTTCTTTCAACCAATCACGGACGATACGTTTGGCGTCATTGTCATGCTGAAAAATAACTCGTGCTGGATTTCGCAGCATCATGTCCACTGCCACTGGCAAATGGGGCTTTAAAATGTGGACGTATTGTTCTTTACGCATTATGCCGTCAATTAGCACAATTGGTCCAACGCCATTTGGTGTAATGCAACCCCAGACCATAATTGAACCGCCTCCATGCTTTACAGTTTGCTGAACAGGTCCTTCCATCTGTTTGGAATCGGTTAATCTTTGTCTCATCCGACCAAATTACCTTTATTTGTAAATGTAATCAGCACAAAGTTAGTAGCGAAGGTACACTGCATAAATACCTGGCTCCAATCAAACCAGTCCAACAAATGTGCCTTTCTGCAAACTCGCGTCTAAGTTTTATGTTCTTGGCCGATAGTAATGGCTTCTTCTTCTTAACCATCGCCTTTAACCCAACCTTATGCAGCATTCTTCGCACAGTCCACACACTTACATCCCAGTAACGCACCCCACAGCCTCCTTTGCGGTGGATATTTGCCCGGAAGAAATCAAACGGCCAATTTTGCGGCCCTCCTTCTCCGAAATTTTGGGTTTTCTTCCACCTTTTTTCTTAAATTGTAAGCCTCTTACAATTCGGCAAACGGACGACTGGCTTACGCGCGTAAGTTTTGCGATATCGCGACTTGAAAGCCCTTTATTGGCTTTTTCAATAATAATTTTTTTAATGCTTGCCGAAATTGCTTTCATTGCACTTTAAGTTTCCGAATCGTATTTACTCAATGAACGGTTACAATTTTTTTGGTTACAAAAAAAATTTTACCGATTAACAGCAAAGAAACAGGTTGCTTAACATATCACTTCATACAAATTATGTAGGGTGCAAAATTGAGTCAATGTGTTAATTTAGAATATTAGACAAAATGCATATATATGTGCCAAATTTTTAATCTTTTATGGTGGATCCTGGTGGATCAGGGTATAACCTAATAGACTTGCGAAAAGTTACATCAAAATTTTGCGATTGACTGGTCCAAAAATGCGATGATTATGAATTTTCATATTATTGACTCAATTTTGCACCTAAGTGTACTTGTAAATTAAAAAAAATAAACTTGTAAATATATCAATATCTGAAAAAATCGAAGACTTCAAAGTTTGTGCAGATTTCATTCCGCAAACGTTATAGTCCCGAATATGTACGAGCGATAACAGCCAACAATACATGCTATATTACTGCAAGAGTTCAATTCGCAGGCGTCAAATTCTGATACCCGTAAACATAATCGGTGTTGTATTTGTCCACCAGCCGTCCAAAAAGCAGGAACAAGTTTACAATAAACTAAACAAATATCCATGAAATGAGCATTCCACTATTACCCAAATTTGACAAAGATGTGAATATCTGGATTAATTATAATTATACTTTTTCACTAGCAATTGTTTTCCTGTGTTCTGTGTTGACTCTGTGTTCTTTACTAAAAACAAAAAAAAATATTTAACACTAGAAAGACAAATGCCGTCATTTTGACGGCAAAGCATGATAAAGTTGAAATTGTTCGCTTAATATTTAATATAATATTGCAACGATAAGACAGTCTGTCGCTGTGCAAAGCAACCCTGTCGCTACGCGCCGTGCCATAATTCAACCTGGCAATGATGACCGCGATAATGGAAACTTTTAGTCCGACCTGGCAATGATGGTCGCGATCATCATGGAAACCTTTAGTCCACTCTGGAATGTGCGAGAACGATCTGCGCGAAGGCCGGACAGGTATAAAAGGCAGCCGGGTGCGGCGCAGCGAGTCAGTCTGATTTTGACTAGTGAAGGTGCCACCCGGAGTAATTGAGCAAATACTTAAGTGTGAAGACAGTGAAGTGTAAATCTGTGAAATAAAGTGATTGTTGGTTTGTTTTAGTGACTGCGTTTGAGAAACTAAGTGTGTTTTATTCTAAACTGCGCAATCCAGAGATACGTACTAGCCCACTAGAACTAGCATTCGTAACATTTGGTGTCAGAAGTGGGATTGTGTGACTGAAGAGAAACAAAAAAATAAAATTATAAAAACGCAGACATGGTTAAACTCGAGCTGTTGAAGGTGGACCAGCTGAAGAAGGAGCTGGCTGCCTGGAATTTGCCGACTGCTGGCGGTAAAGTGGAGTTGCAGCTGCGCTTGCGAGAGGCGTGTGAGGCACGAGGCATCGATTGGGCTGCACACGAGTTCGGAACGCAGGAACAAGAGGCGTCGGCCAAAGTGGAGGAATCGCCTGTGGGTGCTGCGTCGATGCAAAGTACAGCGGCTGCGCCACCACAAGCAATGGACATAAGCCAGCTAATAGTTGCAATGAGAGGCATGTTTCAGGAAAATTCTGCGCGCTTGGAGCAGAAAGTGGAGGAAATCTCAGACAGGATTAATGGGAAAGTCGAGCACCTGGAGACGCGAGTAGAGCACTTGGATAAACGAGTCGACGACCTGGATGATTCCCTGAACAAACGAGTTGATAGTCTGGAAGACTCGATGAACAGAAAAATGGACGAGCGGCTTAGGGAGGTACAGCCGCGAGAATGCTTGCCGCCGGTTCCGGAAAGTGTTGCCACCCGAGCAGAAGTGCCTACTTATGATGGGACTACACCGTTCGATACATTCAAGCTGCAATTCGACCTGGCTGCTCTGGAAAATCAGTGGACCGATGTAAGGAAAGGTCGGAGATTGACGCTGTCTCTTAAAGGTGCTGCGGCTGAGGTAATAAAATCAGTTCCAGAATGTTTACGAAGTGAGTACGAGACCGTCATAAGGGCGCTGGCAGCCAAATACAGCGACGAGCACAACAGAACGCTGTACTACTGTGAGCTGAAGAATCGCAGGCAAAGGGCCAACGAGGCGCTGCAGGCATATGCAGCAGACATTGAGCGGCTCGTACAGCTGTGCTACCCGTCCTTCGTCGCTGATGATCTCGAGAGGATGAAGATTGAGGCGTTTATTGTAGGTCTTCATGATCCGGAGACACGTCGCAGTGCGTTGATGATGGGCAAGCCGACATTTAGGGAGACGGTGACCAGCGCGATGACATATGAGGCGACATGGATTGGGAGCATTCGGTATGCACCTGTAAGGATACGCCAGATCCAGCCAGACAGCGACATTCCGATCCAGGCCATAAGCTCTGAGCCACCGGGCAGGCCACGGGTGGTCTCCTCTAAAGTTGTTTGCTGGGTATGTGGCAAGCAGGGCCACATATCACGAGACTGCCGCCAACGGAAGAGGCGTTCCCGTTCTCGATCGCAATCGCCTGAAGCGAGGAATACTGACACTCGAGGCCCAGCCAACAAGCGCAGGGCTGAGGACGGCGAGTCGTTAAACTAAAACGGGTCAGCCCAAAGGGGCGTGAGCTGATCCCCACAATCTGCCGCCCCACCGTCCTTGTCTCACAGCTGAAACGACAGCCCAGCAGCTTGACAATTGAAGGAAGGATAGATGGAAAGTTGTTCGTGTTGACACTGGATACTGGAGCGTCATATTCGATCATAAAAAGGAAGCTGCTGAGGAACTGGGAACCGCTGCATGGCATACAACTGCGGACTGCGACTGGCGAGCGCGCGCCGGTAAGAGGGAAAGTTACAAAAACGATTACTATCGGCACCAGCAGCCGGGAACATGAGTTCATCGTCGCGGATATAATGGACGACGTGATTTTCGGCGTGGATTTCATGATTAGGCACGGTTTTGCGCTGGACCTGAAGAAAAATGTGCTGAGATATGCCAACGTTGAATTCCCCCTGCACACCGGCTATGAGCGAAGCGTGGCGGTAAGGAAGGTTGTATCGCGTCAACACAGGAGGATACCAGCGAACTCTGAGGCGATTGTGTGGGCAAAGGTGGACGAGGACGATGGGACGAGTCGGCTGTGGGTTGTAGAAGCACCGAAACAAGGACACGACAACATCATCATCGGACGTACATTAGTGGAACCTAAGAATGGCAGAATACCAGTCAGAATACTGAACCCCCTGAATGCACCCAGATATGTCGGGAAAGATGAGGTAATTAGCGAGTGTAAGGAAGCTGTAGTAGTGGTCAATTGCGAGAGTAGCCCACCTGTAGGTAATAAGAAGAGCGGTTTTAACATGGACGTCATACCGCAAGAGAACCAGTGGAGCAGCGAGTTGACGGCCAAGCAGAAACAGAAGGTGAGGTCTTTCCTGCAGCGCTATGGGTCAATATTTGCGGCAGAAGCAGGCGGAGGAACAGCCATAGTGAAGCACAACATCGACACCGGAAGTGCAAAACCGATTCGCCAACCGCCAAGACGGGTTCCTCTGGCCAAGAGGGAAGAGGTCACAAATTTGATCGAAAACATGCGGAAAGAAAAGGTCATAGAGCCTTCTTCGGGCCCCTGGTGCTCGCCGGTCGTGCTAGTCAAGAAAAAGGATGGCAGTACCCGGTTTTGTGTGGGCTATCGGAAGCTCAATGATGTGACCAAGAAGGACAGTTATCCACTACCTCGGATCGATGACACCCTGGACACACTGTCAGGCACGCAGTGGTTCTCCACGCTCGACTTACGCAGCGGCTATTGGCAGGTAGAGCTTGCAGACAAGGACAAGGAGAAAACGGCTTTCAGTGTTGGCGATGGTTTGTGGCAGTTCACCGTCATGCCGTTTGGACTCTGCAACGCACCAGCAACATTCGAGCGGCTAATGGAACGGGTGCTAAAAGGGCTGCATTGGCGGACGTGTCTGGTGTACCTCGACGACATAATCGTGATGGGTAAAAGCTTCGACGACCACCTGGGAAAGCTAAAGGAGGTATTCGAGCGGATACAAAAAGCTGGGCGTAAACTCAATCCGAAGAAGTGCTCGCTGTTCCAAAAAGAGGTCAAGTATCTGGGTCATACGGTTTCCGCCCGCGGAGTACATACGGATGAAGGCAAAATTACGGCGGTGAAGGAGTGGCCCCGGCCACGCAATCTACACGAACTCCGCAGTTTCCTGGGCCTGTGCACATACTACCGCCGATTTGTTCCGGGATTCGCGAACATAGCCAGCAGCTTGCACAAACTGACGAAAAAGAGCCAAGCTTTCGAGTGGAACGAAAAGCAGGAGCAGGCTTTTGCGCGTCTGAAGGAAAAACTGTGCAGTGCTCCAATTCTGGCCTTCCCCGTGCCTGGGGAGATGTTTGTGCTGGATACAGATGCAATCGGGAATAGTATTGGCGGTGTGCTATCACAGATAATAGACGGCCAGGAACAAGTGATAGCGTACTACAGTAGGGTTCTATCGAAACCGGAACGCAACTACTGTGTGACACGGAGGGAACTGCTGGCGGTATTGGACTGCGTAAAACACTTCCACAAATATCTGTATGGACAAAGGTTTCGCCTGCGCACAGATCATGCGGCATTGAGATGGCTCCTGAACTTTAAGGATCCTGAAGGGCAATTGGCGCGGTGGATCGAGCGACTGCAGAGCTACGACTACACGATAGAGCATCGCAAGGGCAGTAGCCATGGAAATGCCGATGCCTTGTCACGCCGTCCGTGCAAAGTCGAATGCAGGGCGTGCTCGCGAGCCGAAAGCAAAGAACAGATAGTGGACGTCCGGTTTGTAAGCGTTATGCCAGAGGAAGAGTGGTCTGCGGAGAGGCTAAAAAAGGTCCAGCGTGAGGATGCGGATCTTGCAAAAATCGTCGAAGGCAAGGAGCAAGGCGCACGTCCAGACTGGCAGGAGATGGCCGGTGAAAGCCCGATCGCTAAGGCTTACTGGGCACAGTGGAAAAGTCTGCGGCTGAAGGAAGGATGCCTGTATCGCGAATGAGAGAGCGCGGATGGTCGGACCAGCAACTAACTAAAGACCCTAATGGTAGTGCCGAAATGCAGAATCAACGAGGTCATCGAGCCATACCATAACGACTCCAGTGGAGGGCACCTGGGCATCACCAAAACCGTCGCCAAAATAAAAAGGCGATTCTACTGGGTAGGATGTTAGGAGTCTGCAGCCGAGTGGATTAAGAGCTGCGACCGATGTTCAGCCGCAAAAGGGCCGACAAGAAGATCTCGAGGCCGCATGCAGCAGTACAACGTGGGAGCGCCCTTCGAGCGGATTGCTATGGACGTCGCCGGCCCATTCCCAACTAGCACTCAAGGCAACAAATATGTGCTGGTGGTAATGGATTACTTCAGCAAATGGCCCGAAGTGTGGTAAACAACTGGGTAGCCAGGTTCGGGGTTCCGTTGGAGTTGCACTCAGATCAAGGCCGGAATTTCGAGTCTGCGGTATTCAAGGAAGTGTGTGAGCTGCTGGGGATAAAGAAAACGCGTACCACCCCTTTGCACCCACAGTCCGACGGCATGGTGGAACGCTTTAACCGGACACTGGAGGAATACCTGCGGAAAGTGGTAGGCAGGAATCAAAAGGATTGGGACACGCATTTCCCCCTGTTCCTGATGGCGTATAGGTCAGCCCCGCACGACACGACATCACTCACTCCAGCCCGGCACAGAGTTGCGGTTACCCGCTGACTTGAAGTTCGGGGTAGTCAGCACGACGGGAGGCGCTAAGACGGACTACGTGGTCAATAAGCGGGCGGAACTGGAGGAAATTCACCAGTTTATAAGGAGCCGCACCAAACTGGTCAGCGATAAGGCGAAAGCCAGATATGATCTACCGGCCAACTCAGCAGGGTTCCAAGAAGGCGATCTGGTAATGCTCTACAACCCGCAGCGGAGGAAAGGTTTGTCTCCGAAACTTCAAGCGTCATGGGAAGGACCTTACGAAGTCGTGACTAGAATTAACGACGTGGTATACAGGATTCAACGTTGCAGCAATAAAGGCGCTAAGCTGAAGGTAGTCAATTTGGAGCGCCTGGCGCCTTATCACAGCGGAACCTCGGCACTTGTTCGGGACGAACAAGTCTAAGTGGTTGGCAGTGTAACGATAAGACAGTCTGTCGCTGTGCAAAGCAACCCTGTCGCTACGCGCCGTGCCATAATTCAACCTGGCAATGATGACCGCGATAATGGAAACTTTTAGTCCGACCTGGCAATGATGGTCGCGATCATCATGGAAACCTTTAGTCCACTCTGGAATGTGCGAGAACGATCTGCGCGATGGCCGGACAGGTATAAAAGGCAGCCGGTGAAGGTGCCACCCGGAGTAATTGAGCAAATACTTAAGTGTGAAGACAGTGAAGTGTAAATCTGTGAAATAAAGTGATTGTTGGTTTGTTTTAGTGACTGCGTTTGAGAAACTAAGTGTGTTTTATTTTCAAATTACGCAATCCAGGGATACGTACTAGCCCACTAGAACTAGCAATCGTAACAATATAAAAAAAATTATCTCTCGTGACTTTTAATATTTTACAACGCTTTAGCTATTTTCCAAGTTTAGGGGCCTTATCTTTTATAGTTTTTGAGATACGCAATGTTAAACCTAGAAAGACCATAGCCGTCAATTTGACGGCAGTAAAAAAAAAAACAAAAACAGTAGCTGTGGTGTATTTTATACACTCAACAAAGTAGGCGTCATTCAAATTTGAAAGGTACGTTTCAAGGAAGTTTGAAATTTTGAAGAATGATTTTCGTAATCATAGTATGTGAATTTTTTTATTATTTGAATTGGGTTTCGCAGTCAGAACTCTCACACAATTTTCATTTGGTTTTTGCAGTGATTACACAGGGCAAAAAATTTCGATTTTTGGTAGGCTTTTCTGGGTTTGACATCAGTTCTAGGGTAATTAGGGAGCGCTGATTTCGAATCCGTAAATCGTTTTTAAAACTTAGTTTCCGTTTTCGCAAAAAATGGGCGTGTCACTTTTTCGGATTTTCCCTGACTTTTTTCACGTTTGGGATTGTAATTTCTAAACCAATAAACCGGTTGACATCATTTCCACCTCGTTGCATTAGCAACACCGCACGGCTTCTTTTCCAATGCAATTTATTTTTATAAGTTTTAAAATTCCGCGATAATTGGACGTCAAAGTCGGAAAATATGGAATTTTAAGGCGTTTTCTTTGATGGTCAAAAACATGCACATTTTTCGTAAATCAAGTATCAAGTTAGGTGTTAAATGAAAGCGGAAACATCAAGTAATACAACACAGCCAAATTATTTGGTGTGATTGCCATTCTCATCGAAATAATAGCAAAAATGTACCATAGTAATTTTCATCATTTCTAATACTTTTTCCTCAAAAAATTTGGGGCCTCAAAATATGCAAAGTTTTTAATTTTGTTTTGTTTTGAGCAATTCAAAATTTTTTGTTTGTTGCTTGTATTCCAGACTGTAAATGGAACATAGAAAAGAGCATATTTTGAGGCCCTTAATTTTTTAATCGTCGGACAATACAGACCTAGAAGAGCTAGAGCTAAATTCATCTCCAAAAATTGTGTTTCGAAGTTGGCACGAGCAACCGGTCCATCTGCTGAAAAGCGATCTGCACTTCCCGAAATTGGAAATATTCAAATTGCGAGGGACGGTACCGAATGGACTTGGATTTCAAAAAGTCACAGCTCTTCAATTACGCCAGTGGGACGAAAAAGTTATGTTAACGTGATAAAAGAAAATCCTTGGCCAACTCCGTATGCAAAGCGATATGTTGACGACAGTAAAGTTATAACAGGCATTGTTTTTGGATGAACGCACTCTGCGGTATATAAAATTGTGCACTGTAACAGGAGTTAGACGCCACTTGGAAAATTATAGTTGGACTATGTCTTTATATAAACTTGATGCATTTATTGCCGTTCTATATGCTCACGGCGCCTATGGATCCTGCCAGTTGGATGCTGGATGGTCAAAATTATGGGGCGCACCAATGTTCAGAGAAACAATTAGTAAGAAACGCTTCAAAGAGATTATGAAGTTTTTACGCTTTTACTTGCGAATTACAAGATCTACACGACTTGCAACTAATAAGTTTGCGCTAGTGTCAACTATTTGGAACAACTTTATTGAACACTGTCATCTTTGCTACACTTCTGCTCAGAATTTGGCTGGTGATGAACAGCTTCTTCCCAACAACGTAATGTTGTTGAGTACCCTTCATCCCACTGTTGATGTTGGCACCGATATGAAAAAACCTCCCGAGACCGTAGCATTTTACAATAGAACAAAATTTGGTGTAGATATACTTAACCAAATGGCTCGAAAGTACTCGGTAAGAGCTGGAAGTAGAAGATGGCCTATTCATGTGTTCTATAATGTGTTAGATCTAGCCGGAATAAATGCATTGATTGTATACAGAGCAGTAACAGGACAGAATATCAGTCGTCATAATTTTATCCTTCAACTTGTTTCTGAGCTACGGGAAGAATATCTGAAAACTAGACCTGATATTGGTAAAAAATCGATGCCTGAGAACCGCTCGAGTGACATGTGCGATAACTGAAATAAGCCTGTGTGTGGTAAATGTGTGGCACATTTGAGACTAAAAGAAAATGATGTGTCACACGGTGAAACAGATAATAATCACCTTAACTGCCCAGCAATTCGACCTATTATGTGTTATTGGACCATAACAAGAAGAAACTTCAAGAAGGACAAACCATCTCTAAACGAAGAAGATTAAAAAAAAATAATTTACAAACGCGACAGAAAAGTTACTTATAAAACTGTGCAAAATTTAAGCATATTGTTACGAAAATTAGTGCTGCAGGCGTATTCGTCTCTTTGGATTGCGCTTAAAAATTAAACACACTACAATTTTTGCAGCCGCCGTAGCTCAGCTGGCTAGTGCGTTGGGCCGCGAGTCAAATGCGACGCTCGATTCCAGGTTCAAGACTCCTTTGCTACAAACACCGAAAAAAGAAAAAACAACAATTTTACTTTCGGCGGCTGTCCTCTCAGCAGGAAATGGCAAACCTCTGAGAGTAAAATTGCCTATGCAAAAGCTCCCAACTCGTCGTTCGGAATCGGCATAAAACTGTAGGTCCCTTCCAACCCTGTACAAATTCGCACGCACAACACGGATGGTTGCGGGTAGCTAGGCCTTAGTCTTAGCCAGTCAATTATTATTATTATTATTTCCGAATTTCGCATTCACAGCCTTTGGCTGGGTTTTACCTACTCCGGGTATGCATACCAAAGGAGTTAGGCTCGGTCGTTATTGGGTGTTATTTGGGTGTTATTCAGTCACGGTTGAGGAATTTTCGGGCTATTGTTGCTGTTTTTAGTATAACTGCTTTTTGTATTTGTGTGTGTGTGTTAGGGTCAAGATCTAGGCTTTTTAAGTATATTTGGAAGTTTTTTGTGGTTATACCTGTTACAGATAATACTATGGGGATTATTTTAACTTGGTTTTGTTTCCAAAGTTCTTTAAGTCTTTTCGTCTTCTTTCTGTGTTATATTGTGGTCATTTGGTATTGCAATGTCGATTATATATGAGATTTTTCGTACTTTGTCTGTTAGGGTTATATCTGGTCGGTTATGCATTATTGTTCTATCTGTATGTATTGTGTTGTCCCAGTATAATTTGTGATTTTCATTTTCTAGTATTCTGTGTGGTGTGTATTTGTAATATGGTGAGGTATCGTCTGTTAAGTTGTGTTTTGTTGCTAGTTGTTGATGTATTATTTTAGCGGCTAAGTTGTGTCTCTCTAAGTATTCAGTTCCTACTAATATTTTGCAGCTGCCTATGATATGTTCGATTGTTTCTGGTTGTTGATGGCATCTTCTACATGAATCGGTTTGGATTGGTTCTTTGGTTATGTATTTTCTGTAGTTTCTAGTTGCTATGACTTGGTCTTGGATGGCAAGCAGGGATCCTTCTGTTTCTGGTTTTAGTTGACCTATTTGTAACCATTTGTATGAAAGGCGTTTGTCAATATATTGGTGTTGCATTAGGTTATAAGCGCCCGAGCGCCCCAGGTTCGATTCCTGGCTTGGGCTGGAAAAAACACTCATCTACTTCTATCGCTATCCACATGAAGCAGATGAGAATTACAAGAATCGCACAAGTGCGCTCTTGGCAGGCAATGGCAAAACCTCCAAGTGTGAACGAGAAAACTGCCAATCGCCGTTCGGATTCGGCGTTAAACTGTAGGTCCCCTCCCCTCCCTTTCCCCATCCGTTTGAAATGTGTGTTGTATCACATGTTGGAAAAAAACAGTGTTGCGGGTGGAATCTGTGTGCGGGGGAATCTGTGGTATCACAACGGGCCCGTTAAGAGGCCTAAGTGTGTCTCATACAGAGGCAGCCACCGCAACCTAACCTAACCTATTAGGTTATAATGTCGTCCATGGAGGGCTTTATTCGCCCAGTTGTTTATTTTTTGTGTGGTTATTGTGGTGTATGTTTCTAGGTTGACGTTAGTGTTGCGTAGATTGAGTGGTGTGTATTGTTTATCTGCTTTGACTATTGCTCTATGTAGCGTGGTGTTTTTTGCGTGGAAATACTTAGGTTTTCTATTTGTGCGTTGTGCAGAGCCCTGATGTCTATATATCCTCTTCCTCCTTCTGTTCTGTCAAGTGTGATTCTCTCCAAGCAGGAGTTTGGGTGTAGATGTCTATGTTGTGTTAATTTTGTTCTAGTTATTCTGTTTAATTTTTCTAGGTCTGTGTCTGTCCATTTGATAATGCTAAATGTGTATGTTAATGTTGGTATGGCATATGTGTTTACTGCTTTCGTGGTGTTTTTGGCATTGAGGTAAGTATTTAAAATCTTGTTGAGTCTATTTGTGTATTTTTTCTGCATTTGTTCCTTTATTTGTGAGTGTTTTATCGTGTTGTTCTGTTCTATGCCTAGGTACTTGTATAACTGTGATGAGTCCATGTATTCTATTGGTTCATTTGTTAGGGATTTCGGTTCATTTGTTTTTATTTTGCCCTTATCTGCATTTTTCTACACCAAACTCCATGCACGTGTCAAGGGTGAATTGTTCTGTTAATGTTAGGAGACTTTCCATTTGTTGTGCTGTTGCGGCGTATATTTTTGTCATCCATGTACATCAAGTGGTTTATTGTGTGTTGCGTAGTGTTATTGTGTTTAATTTTGAAACCTATTTTAGAGTCGTTTAATATATTTGAGAGGGGGTTTAGGGTTAGACAGAACCAGAGCGCGCTAAGGGAGTCTCCTTGGAAGATTCCTCTCTTGATTTGTATTTCGCTTGTTTCTATTTTGTTATATTTGTTTGTAGGTAGTATATTTTTGTCCGCCATTTGAGCATTGTCACATTCAGGAATTTTCGGATTTTTGGGTCTATTTTATATATTTCGAGGATTTTGCGGAGCCAGCTATGGGGGATAGAGTCAAACGCTTTCTTGTAGTCTATATAGCATGTAGTTAGGTTACGTTTAGAGTCTTGTGTTTGCTTCAATATTATGCTGTCTATTATTAATTGTTCCTTGCATCCTTGGCTGTATTTTCGGCATCCTTTTTGTTCTTCCGTACGTATGTTGTTTTGTGTTATGTGGGTTTCTATTTTTTGCGTTATTAGGGATGTGATTATTTTATACATCGTTGGTAGGCATGTTATTGGTCTATAGTTCGATGGGTTTTGAGTATTTATGTTTTTTGGTTTGATGTATGTATGAATTTCCTATGGTTAGAAATAATGGTGTGTTATGTGGGTTTTCAATTACATTGTTGATTTGTTGTAAAAGGTTTGGATGTATTGATGTGAATTTCTTGTACCAGATATTTTGTATCTGGTCTATTCCGGGGGCCTTCCAGTTTTGTGTTTTATTTATTGTATTCTTAAGATCTTCCATTTCAATGTTACAGTTTTCTTGTTCTGTGATGTGATGGTGCCTTATTTCTTTATTTTTTATCCAGCCTGCATTGTTGTTATGTTGTTTTTGCTGGGACCAGATACTTTCCCAGTAGGCTTGGATTTCTGCTTGTGTGGGTGGTGTTATGTCAGAATTTGCTTCTATTTCTAGTTGTCTATAAAATAATTTTTGATTTGTGTTGAATTTTATTTTTTGGAGTTTTCTATTATTGGTTTCTTTGTATCGTTTTAGTCTGGTTGAGTATACGGCTAATTTTTGTTTCAGGGTGTCTAAAATTTCTATTGTGTTGTAATGTAATGTAATGATAATGGGTAGGGACACTGCCCTTGCGCACTGCAACCTAGTAGGTTTATTGTGCCCCTTGAATCATCTGGTGTTTTATGTGCTCAGGTATTGAATCAGACCTTTCTGCGATATTTGCATCAGGTCCTCATCACCGAGAATATGTTTCCCTAGAAACTTTGCACGTCTGTGTGCCAGAGCTGGACAGTTTATGATAACGTGTTCCATTGTTTCATCGACCTCATTGCAGTATCTGCATGTTTTGTCGACGACCAAGCCAAGTTTGTTGATTATTATTGTTATTATTGTGATTTGTCGTGAGTTTTTTTATTTGTTTATTCAGTTTTCGTGCGTTGTTCCCTTTATTGTATTGTGTCAGTCGTGCTATATCTTTCCTTATTGCTGCTATTTTATTTTCGATCCTAATATGCCACTTTGGTTTAGCATGTGGTTTTCTGGTTAAATTGGGTAGTTTCTGTTTATTGTGTATGATAACTGTTAAGGCTGCTGCGTATATTAGTAGGTTTATTTGTTCAAGGTTGTCTGTGTCATTAGAGTTTTGTACCAGTAGATTGTTCACATCTTGTATCAGTTCGTTTGTTTCAGGATTGAACCTTAACCTTGGTATTGGCGTTCTGTGCTAAGGGCTAACGTTGCACCACTTTATTATGTTGGACTCTAGTGTTGAGTTTATATTGTTTATTCGGGCTATTGCTTCGTTGTTGATTGAGTTTTCTGTTGTGTCGGATGAATTTGGGTGTGGTGTTGAAGATTGGATGTCATTATTTTCGGGTTAGTTATTATTGGGTAGTTCAGTGGTGTTATTGTTGTCGTCGTGGTTAGTATTGGTACGTGTGGAAATATTGATAGATTGAGTATTTAGTTCGTTTGCTATTTCTTCTTTGATTGTCTGTATTTCAAGATTTGTCAGCCTGTTGTTATTTATAATTGTTCTTTTTTGGTCAGCCAGTCTGTGTGTGTGTGTAGTGTGGATATCTTTCTAAGAAGAGCTGGTGGAATTCCTCTCTATATCCTGTTTTTAGAGTTTCGAGATGTGTACTTTTGAGATAGCAGCGCATGACGTCGATGTTCATTTGTCTTGTCCATGTCATACGTTGTGTAGGTTTGCCGGCTTTTGTGGTCATTGGTTGTTCCAATGAAGCACTTGTTGTCGGTAGGGTCTCATGGTTATTGATGTCCGGGTTGTCAACTTGGTCGGTGGTTGTATTCCCGCGCCGTGTCCGACCGTGGCGGCGCTCGTCCGAGGCTGTATTCCTGTTTTGTGGAACCTTTTATTCTCACAGTTGGGTGGTTAGCCCGTTCGGTGGGTGACTAGGGTCCGCGGGGTCGTCACTCCCCGTCATATCTCTTTTGGGATATGCCCTCGCGGCATATCCCATTATTATTATTATGAATTCTACATTCTCAATAGCTTTGCTATTGGAATTCACCCATTATTATTATTATTATTCGAATTTCACATTCACAGCTTTTTTTGCTGGAATTTACCCACTTCGGGTATTTCTACCAAAGAAGTTGGGCTCGGCTACGTGTTGTGGTTTAAAAATTTGCGCGCTATTGTTGCTGTTTTTAGGATAATTGCTTTTTGTATTGCTGTGTGTATTTTCGGGTCTATGTCTATTGCCTTTAGATGTTTTGTAAATGATTATTATTATTATTATTATTGTATATAGGTAGATTTCTTGAAGTAGCATCGCTTTCAAAGTGTTCAGTTTCATTTCAGTACAGTCCTTAACATAGGCACGATAAAAGCGTGTGGCATTGGGTCATGCTTCCTATATGCATGTGCAGGTAAACCCTTATGTGCCAGTTACCCGAGACGTAACTTAGTTTGACATGTCAGCTGACACGACCTGTCATACCCGAAAGCTGTACAACTGGTTATCCAAAACATATGTAGAACATAAACTTAGAACCAAAGATAATACAATTACAAAGATGCTGCACGCCATACATTGAAAATTAACAAAATTTTCTGATCGACAAAGCAGTTGTTTTACTACAGCTGAGCGCCAAATATTTTACGCTCTGGTAAATCAGAGCATTACTCACAGCAAGAGTGCTTCAATTTGAAAATGCTGCCTTTGCTGCAAGTTACCAAGCATTGGTGTTTCATTCTCATTTCGACAACAACACGCAATGTTGTTGTTTTCCGCAGCAAGCCAGCTTGACTTTACTTGCATTTTTTACTGCACATTGAAATGGTGATTGTCTTTGCAAAGCGAACGCTCAATTATTTTTTGCATGCAAATTTGGCATGTCCGCTTTTTGTTCTTGTTTGTAAAAAGCAGAGAGCAACCCGAGCCGGCAAAATTCTGGAAGTCAGATATATTTTTTGGCGCATGCAAAATTCATATAAATGTTTTATAAAACTTTGTTTGAATGACAAATGTATATAATGAAAATAATATTTTATTTATTGCTAAATAATGTCAGCAAGGAATTTTTTGCACTAACCAAAGTCCATTTGCATCTTGGTTTAATGAAAACAGCGACTGTTATCAGCATAAACTTAAAATATTAAACAATATAATTACGATCTTACTACGTAAACAATGTTGGTATGTATAATTTCAATATACACGATTTAAAAGATCTAAAACGAACATATTGAAACATAATTAAAATATTTTTTTAATATTTACGAGGTGATAGAATTCTTAACTTTCGCAATATTTTACATTTGTTTTTGTTGAGACCGCCGACGAGGAGAATCTAATTGATCTCTGAGTCGGCGGCTCACTTCCCCTCCCACACGCACACACACGCGCTGATCTCTCTATCTCTCATCCTTTACCCACTTTCTTCCCTTTCCAAAAATGAACTCTTTCCCCAATTTCATACTACCCTAGTCGTAAGCTCATCGTTTGTAAATTAGTTAGTAAGAACTATTCAAAGCGAACGCACACGCAATAAAACCAACCGCTGCATTTCCCCCAGAAAAACCCGCCGCCTTTTCTTTACCGGTCATCGCTCAATACATGGTCCTTCGAGCCGGATAAGCGCGAACCCGCGCCGCGTAAAAAAGAAACAAAATTTTCAAAACTAAGTACAAAACAGTGACACCACACAAAAAAATGAGCGTAAGCACAAAACTAAGTGCAAAACAAATCAAAGTTACTACAAAGTTCAAACTTACCACACAAACAGTGAAAAAAAAGTGTGACAAAAGTTACAAAGGTTACAAAAAAAAGCCAACCCTAAAACAAATAGTGAGAGTGCACAGAAAAAAAACAACAAACATCAAACATACCTCTACACAAACCCCCCCAAAACAAAAAAAAAAGCAAAAAAAAATTACAAAACAGAAAAAACGAATTTCACAAAACACAAAACGCAAATACCAACAGTGCAGTGACAGTGTTAACAAAAAAAACAAAATCCACAAAAAGTTACAAAAATGCACATCTCACATAGTTAACACAACACAATAACACAACCCAAACACAGTGCAGTGACAAAAAGCGACGGCGGCAAAGACATTATAAGTGCACACACAAAAATACACTCTCACACCCAACAACAACAACAAGCAACAAAGGCGTAGCGACACCACACCAGCTGATCCAGCCACAATCGTGCCAGCGACATCGCCAGCCAGACGTCCCCGTAGGACAGCAACAGCAGCAAAAACACGGTTTGCGTTAGAGCGAAAACGCTTCTCCCCACAGCAATTGTTTCCATTGTCCATTTAGGAGAGACTCGTAAGGTCCGAGCCCTCATATACCCCGGCTCACAGTGCGGCCAAAAGTCCAAAAAAACAAGTTTCTATTTAGGGGTTTTTCACCCTTGAGTTGGCTGCAATGATCCTTCAAGAAACTAAAATCGTTCATAGTGATGACTAATTCGTCATGCCCCTTCCTTAGGCTCAGTTGGAATGTGGCCTTCGCTCGAGCGTCACTCTACAGTTAATACACTGAGAACGGTTATACAGGTGAAAAATTTTATGTAATAAAGAAAATCAAATAAGACCAAATGGAATCCACTTCTGAAGGTGAGTAGAACATGTAAAAAAAGTACTAATTATCAATTGTTAAGTAGTGAATTAGGGAAAACATAAACAATAGTCATTTTTTCACATAATTTTTCCGAAAATTAGACTTTTCAAATGATACTGCATTAAAACGCTGCAAAACGCTGCTTTGTAACCTTATTGAAATGATAATTAAATATATTATCTACCAAATAAAACAAGATTCAGCTGCCAAGAGCTGCCTATTCATCTTTTATGCCCTTTTTTCGAAATCAAATTGATAGAGAGCGAGAGAGAGAGAGAAACGAAATATACACATGGTGCGTTTCTCTTTTATCTGAGGCTGCTACCTATAGTTTGGGGAAAACTGTTATACTTGTCCGATAGATAAATGCTTGGACCTAAGAAATCCGAAAACCTTAACTAAATTAGACAAATAGTTTTGCTTGTAGAGCCCGTCAAAGTTGAGCAATTTTTAGAGTGTGAAATAATATCAGCAATTTGCACTTTTTCGGCAAAGCTGAAGTTTTAAAATACGGAAAGGAGCAAATTAATTGAACCTGTTTGCACCAGCATCGTAAAAGAAGGCATTGTAGTAAATAATTAAATATAGAAAAAAAAAGTTGGTTGTTGTTGTTGTCTTTTCGTAGGCACTCAGTTGAAGCACTGTTTTATCGCACTTTTTGAACTTTCGATAGACTTTCAAAAAAAGGCCATACCTGCACCGGTTCCGTCTTTGGGAAAATTGTTCACTAGTCTTCTGTGAGTACTGCCCTGAAGAGATCGGGTGCCCGATTTTGCCCGACTGGATTTTACAGCGATTTTTCTGTGGGCACCTCGCGCAATTTTGTGCTTTCGGGTGCGTGCGTTCGAACAAGTTCGTCAAGATTTTGATAGTGAATCAATTACACGCGATTATAATCGTTGCCAGGGCATGCAAATTTGGATTTTGGCTTTATTTAAGAAGTGATACAAGCTTGCAACTCCATAGTAAGTCGACTTTTTTTCGCGTATATTGCTATAAGCTCGAAGTAAAGAGTACTTTTGCTGGATGCGCAGTTCGCACGTACGAAAAACAAGTTGGCTTTCATTTCCGGCAATTAGCTATCATGGATCCTTTGCTGTAATGCTTTTGTTTTTAACAAAATACTAACACTGTGTCTGACACAAAATTTTTTTTTTTTAATTTGAGCAAAACGCAGTCAGTCGCCATTAGTCTTTGAGTTGAACCGCGCCAATGAAACAATTAGTTATTGAAAACAAAAAGCAGACTTATATCTATGTGCACTGTCTAAAACCCACCCCCAAAAATCCCACAACGCGAGAAAACCTAACAACTGTTTAGGTACCTGCTAGTACTGGAAGCTTAGTACCTGCTATTTGAATGCATATGCAAATCCTACTTATAAATAAAGGAGTTTGGAGTAAGTGAAGTTAGTTTCGAATTTAATTTGAACTAAACATCACTTCAACTCCGCCACTGCAACTAAACCGAAGAAGAAGCACAAAGATGTTTTTGGAAAATTCGAAGCTGTTTGAAATACGAGTATTTACTATTTCGAAGACAAAGGAGAAGTTTGTTCTGGCTGTCACTAAAGAAATTGGCTACGTCGAAGGAAGTTTGCCTGCAACCAACATGCATATCTACGACTAAAGAGAAGATATCCAGGACTTATCGTACTATAAAACTGAAATGGATCGCGGCAAACCGTACTAAATTAAATTTTGTCCAGAATAATGAGGTATGGTTGGAAAAAACAACTTACTTCGATGCAGGAGATGCATGTAGCATAAGCGATGACCAACCATCGACATCAAAGGCGGCAATAGGAAGGCCGGAAGGTATTTCAGGTTGCAGTACTCCCACTGAAGACCACTTCACAAGACTAAAATTTTACTATTTAGTTAAAAACATTTTAATGGATGACGTTACGCAAATTTCCGAAAAAATTAAAGAATATTTGACCGAAAGTACAGGGTCCGAGTATTTTTTATCAGACGAAGAGAAAATGGAAATATATGATTTAGTATTGAAGGTAAAAGCAAGATGGAGTGCAAGCAATAGAACTGAAAGCGTCTTTTTAAAAAGAAATAATGATTGGCTGCAACAAAAGCTTGAATTAAAGAAAAACAAACAAACTAAAAAAAAAGATGAAAAAGAAAAACCAACTGTATCCGGTAGACCAACACGCAGTTTTTCTGAGTCATCTGACAGAACTAAACGTAGGAAAACTGAGGAATTAAGAGCATCGGTGTCCACTGAAGTGCTACTACATTCTACAACTAGCAAATTGCGGTCAGAAGGTAAAACGGATTTTGTCAAAGTCATTCGTGACATTGCAGAAGGAAGTCCTACGAAGGCTTTAAAATACAGAAGATCTATTGAATCGTCAGATACAAATTTACCTTTTTCAAATGACGAAGCATTGTCTTTATTCGTTGAAATTGGATTATTGCAGGGTCAGTATCAAAAGTTGCGCAATGCACATTTACAAAAAAATCCAAGATGCTCCCATCGTATAAACAAATACAAAAAGCCAAAGTTCAGTGTTACCCTACATCAGGTCTATCTTTTACAGACAGTGTAGCTGAAGTGAAATTACAACCTCTTTTGGATCACACGATTGATCGTATTATACTCTGTCAAACGGAAGTTCTTAAATCTTTATCGGAAGAACAACTTCAAAATTTAACTTTAATTGTAAAGTGGGGTTGCGATGGAAGTTCAGGACATAGTGAATACAAGCATAAGCTTGATGAAAACAGTGCCAGTGACGAGAGCATTTTTTTTACGTCTTGTGTCCCTTTGCAACTTGTGTGTAAAAACACTACAAATACGGTGTGTAAAAACACTACAAATACGGAAACCACTGTTGTCTGGAAGAATCCAAGGCCGTCATCGCCTAGATATTGTCGGCCTATCAAGATAGAATGTGCAAAGGAAACAGTAAATCTGATAAAAGAATCAACCAATAAAGTAGAACAGCAGGTAAATAATTTAATTCCGTTTGTTACCGCGGTTAGCGGAAAACCTGTGTGTGTACGTTATCATTTAACGTTAACAATGATGGACACAAAAGTTTGTAACTCGTTGACTGACACAAGTTCCGCAATGCGCTGTTACATATGCAATTGCACATCTAAGGAGTTCAACAATGTAGAAAAGATGTTGCAAAAAGAAGTTCCGACAATTTAAAATTCGGCTTATCGTCTCTACATTGTTGGATTCGTTGCTTCGAATTTTTATTACATTTATCCTATAAACTGGAAATAAAAAAATGGCAAGCTCGATCAACAAGGGAAAAAGAATCAGTTGAAAAAAAAATAGCAATCCAAGTGACATTTAAAAACCAATTGGATTTGAACGTTGACAAACCAAAACAAGGTAGTGGAACTTCGAACGATGGCAACACAGCACGATTATTTTTCGAACATCATGGGAAATCTGCTCGAATTATTGGAATCGATCAAGATATTATTTATCGGTTTTACGTCATATTACAAGCAATTTCATGTGGATATGAAATGGATGTGAACAAATTTAGGCAGTATTGCAAAGAATTAGCTGAAAGGATCGTACATGCATATGATTGGTATTACATGCCTACCTTAGTGCATAAACTTCTAATTCACGGCCCAGACATCGTTAAACAATCAATACTACCTATAGGCCAACTGTCCGAGGATGCCCAAGAGGCATGTCATAAATTTTTTAACATTTACCGCGTTGCTTATGCAAGAAAAAACTATCGGCAAAAAACGATGGAGGACGTTTTCAAAAGATTTCTGATTTCATCCGATCCTTACATTTCTACTTGCCGAAAATTACCAGTAAAACCACTTAAGTCTTTATTACCTGATACAATCGATTTATTATCAGCTCCATCTGTACATGACGAAGAAAAAGAGCCGGAAAGTTTGAACAGTTCCTCTGCCTCAGAGTCAGAAGCAGACGTAGATGTGGATTCCTACGAAACCAATTTTTTATTATACAATAATTGACCTACCAATTATTTGTAATTAAAAATTGTTTGTATATTTTTATGCTCAATAGAAATAAAGATTGTTATAACAATATTCAAAAATATTTCTTTCCTTATAACATAAAAACTCAAACCACGAATTTTCTTCGATTACAATTTTTTCTTCAAAGCATTAGCACAAAATATTTCGGAATATAATTTTTAAAATATTTATTCTTGTAACTGTAAATGTTGTGAATTTACAAAATCCCTATTTTATAATCAACTTTTATTTACAATAAACAAAAATATATATTTTACATTCTACAATGAATACATACAGATCGTTTTTTTAATTTCTCAATTTTTGGCTGTATTAGGTGTGGCGATATGATGCTATATTGGACCCGCCATCTTGAATTTCGTAATTCTGACAATGGATTCGTAATCAGCGACCCCAAAAACCCCCGAGTACAAGATTTCAGGTCGATCGTTAAAGTTTTCGAGTTTTGGCCGCAAAGTGCGGCCTTCGACCGCACTGTGCGGCTCCCAAAAGACGTTAATCTTGTCTAAAATTCAAAGGACTTTGAATCTGCCCACGAGGGAAATTCATTTTGAGATCTCTGGCCTTCAATTACACTCTGCGGCTTGGACGACCATCCCCAATTTGAAGCTCAAGCCATTATCCTCCCGCAACTCACACACTTTTTACCCACCTTTACAGTAAAAGAGCCCGATTGGATGAAATACTTCAAACTCGAGTTAGCAGATCCAAATTGTTTCCGTCCATCAAGAATAGATCTCGTGATAGGTAGCGATTTGACCCCACAAATTTTGCAAGAAGGCCTTCACCACAATTACGGAGAAAGTCTTCTGGCCCAAAACTCAATATTCGGTTGGATTCTCAGCGGCCCCATTACAGAATCGATTTCCACATTTTCGACGGAAGTCAAAGAAATCACCACCGAATATCTCGATACTCTTCTAAGGAAGTGTTGGGAACAGGAAGAAATAGTTGACTCACCTACAACATCTGAGGACGACCGCTTCTGTGAATAACTCTACAAAGAGATAACGTTCCGAAACCCCGACAGTCGGTATGTCGTAAGGCTCCCATTCAAGAATAGCTTTCCGGAAACTTCGGCTCTAGGCCATACACGGACAGCTGCCTTACGACAGTTCTTATGTGTAGACCGTACACTAGAGAAAAAATGGGATACCTCACTCTCGGCCACATGGAATCCACATCCTCTTGTGAGATTATAAATTACGGTAAATACTTTTCACGGCAGCCGCCGTGGCTCAGTTGGTTAGTGCGTTGGACCGCGAGTCGAAGGCAGCGACCCAGGTTCAAATACTGCCTGTAATAACACCTAAAAAAAATAACGGGAAAACTCGTTTTCTCTTTCGGTGGCTGTCCTCTCAGCTGGAAATGGCAAACCTCTGAGAGTAAAAATTGCTTTTGAAAGAGCTCCCAACCTGCCGTTCGGAACCGGCATAAAACTGTTAGTCCCTTCCACCCGCGTACAAATTCACACGCACAACACGGGTGGTTGCGGGAAGCTAGGCCTTAGTCTCGCGTAAGCGGGCTGTCGTGCCAGTCAATTAAAAATTATTAAATACTTCTCGTTCTACTTACCTCACCTTGCCTCCACTCGGGTAAGCACCTTGTCGTGGTGTGGTGGCTTACGTTAGCGATGATTCACCGGACTATACTGACCGGAGGCAGCAATTGCGCTGTCTCTTGACAGGGGTTCCCATGTTAGGCAGGCCGGTTGAGGAGCAACAAACTAAGATCTACCCAGTGTGCGTCTATTCCCCAGGTTAGGGGCGGCACACAACGACGTCTCTTTTTCCCAGGTTAGCGGCGGTCGAGTCTTTTTGTGCGTGGGATGGCAGACTCAAAAGAAATCCCATAGGGAAGAGGTGTCTTTCGTTCATCTGCGGTGGCTGAGAACGAATTGACTGTTACGGTGCAGGGAGTCGGATCCCCAGTACCGGCGGTAGGTGGTGAGCGAGAAGGCCACCTGGCGTCGAGAGCAACTTCTCAGGCTGTGTGACGGGACCCCAGGTCTCTACTAATGCTACTGGGAAGAAGGCAATGTCGCTTCAGCGACAACCAGCCTTAAAGTCGAATGAGGAGGGCCTAGACATAGGCTCCAAATTGTGCGGTTTGCGTATCGGTGCTGCCACCGACGATGAGGCTACCACCTTATCACAAGGTAGCAGCATCGATACACTGGACCTTGATCTGGAAGCCACCTTGCTAGGTAACCCCCTGAAGGAGACGAAAGCTGCGGGGAGAACCGCTGAAGAGAATTGCGGGCTTTCTGCGGGCTTACAAATGTTCAGCTCAGTATCTCCGCAAAATGAGCTTGGTGGAACCGTCGTCCTTGACTAACAGGGACAGAGTTCTCAACAAGAAACACCGAAAGATTGTTGCAAAGTTCGAGAGGAGAATAGAAACAGTCGGATCGGCGGAGCCAGGGAAACCTGAGGCCCCACATAGCCCTAAGACAACTCCCGCGGGGGTGGGCGGGAGTGCGACGGCAGTCCACGCTGCGGCCAACAAGGCAACTAGTGGCAAGGCCGCTAAGGACCCAGCCGGCACAGTTCCCGCCGTCAGCGCCGACAGCAGCAACCACTGGTAACACTGCGGCTGCTGCTGTTTAAGCTGCCAAAAGGGCTAATAAGCCGATCATCACCGGGGACAGCACCGCAAAAGCAGCCACGGCTACCTCCAAGGTTGGCAAAGCTGCCAATAGGGCCAGATCCGGTGAGGAGGCTCAGAAGGAGTAGTCTCAGTATGGGTTCCGCCCCCGGTGCCGGAGGCTGAATCCATGCTGAAAGTTATACGCGTGCAAAACAAGGAACTGGCGGTCCAGAGTTGGAGAGTTCTAACGAACGCGAAGAGCAAGAATGAATTGAATGAATGAATGAATGAATGATTATTAATTTAAAAAATTATTATTAATTATTAAATCACTCCAAAGCAGCAACCTACGACTTGATGAGGTTCATGAAGGAGGAGGATATCCATGTGGCCCTGATTCAGGAACCGTGGATTGTAGGATCCGAAATTTCTGGATTAGGGTCAGGTCGATATAAATCATATCAACCCTCAACAGAAGGTAGGTTACGAGCCTGTATAGTGGTTAAGAATAATATTAATTTATTTCTTCTCTCCCAATACAGCAATTGAGACCTAACGGCGGGTATGGTTGAACGAAGAGGAGGGCATAGCCTGATTCTGGTGTCAGCGTACCTGCCGTACGAGGAGCTGGACCCACCATCCCTGGCGGTCCTAGACCTGGTCGGCTTCGCCAGTGCGAAACGGCACGCGTTGGTGTTGGGCTGCGACGCCAACGGCCATCACACGCAATGAGGAAGCAGCAACATCAACTCGAGGGGTGAGTCTGCAATAAGGGCAACACGCCCATCTTTCAGAATATGGTCAGGGAAGAAGTCATTGATTTCACCTTGCTTTCTGAGGCAAACAACGTTAACGTTGACAACTGGAAAGTATCGGACGGCTCTTCCTTCTCGGACCACAACCGAATACTCTTCGATGTCAATTTTGACGGGGTTTGCAAACCACCACCTCTGAACCCAAGGAGTGCAAACTGGGAGAAATTCGCGACCATCGTTCATTCAAGACTGAGGCTGAAACATTTCGCGACAAGCGCGCGATTGAGAACTCGGTCTCGGGCACTCTGATCGCTGCTTTTAAGTCTTCCTGTACGGTAAGTCGAGTCAAGAGGAAGCACAGCGACAGCTGGTGGAATCCTGAGCTTCGACTACTACGTCAGGAGACCAGGAAAGCTAAGCGGGGAGGAAAGGGACTGGAACGCGTACCGATCCAGTTTCAACGCCTTCAAGAAGGCTATTTCTAAAGCCAAAAGAGAATCATGGAGAGCCTACTGCGAATCCATAAACTGTGTCAACGAGGCGTCCAGGCTAAGGAAAGTTCTGTCTCAGCAGCATTGCGCTCTTAGCTGCATCCGCAAGCCGGACGGATCATGGACAGAGTCCAGTGAAGAATCACTCGAGACTCTAATGGAAGCACACTTTCCCCAGTGTCAGGTTCCTACTGACTCGGATAATCTTCCAGAGCAACTCGGAACCACTACACCACCGGAAACTGTCGCCACAATAGTGGACAAAGATAAGGTCGAATGGGCCATAAGGTCGTTTGACCCCCTACAAGTCCGCAGGGCCTGACGGTATCATTCCAGCAATGCTACAACAGGCCGGAGACTGTATTTTGCAACCCCTAGTAAACATCTTTAAGGGATGCTTATTAGGGAATGTAGTGCCAAAGCAGTGGAGAGAGGTCACAGTAGTTTTTATACCGAAGGCAAGATGCCCAGCCACACTACGGCTTAAGGGGGCCGATACATGTAAATAGTGTATTTTTTGAGAATTTTTTTGGGGGATAAGGAATTTGGCAATTGATTTTTTTGTTTTTTAATCTTTTATTAACTAATTAAAGGTTCTTTTTCCATTTTTTTTTGACCCGAGAATCCAAGATGGCGGCGGCGCGTGGGATCAAAAAACCCCCTCCAATCTGATGCGCTGCGCGATTGCATGAGAACCGCTCAACCGATCGCGATGAAATTTTAACCACACCTTCGGAAGACTCATCCCTTCGATGTGAACCTACTTGTTTTTACAAATCTGCAAAAATCTCATGTTGGTGCTTGCAAATTCATCAAAACAGCTGCCCCAAAAATTCAATTTTCTGCCGTTTCCAAAAAAATCACAATTTCTTTACTAAACCAGGTTCACATCGAAGCCACAACTGTTTTTTAATTGATTTCCTTTCATTTTTAATTTCAGCCCCATACGAGCAGCGCAATCGCGCAGCGCATCAGATTGGAGGGGGTTTTTTGATCCCACGCGCCGCCGCCATCTTGGATTCTCGGGTCAAAAAAAAAATGGAAAAAGAACCTTTAATTAGTTAATAAAAGATTAAAAAACAAAAAAAATCAATTGCCAAATTCCTTATCCCCCAAAAAAATTCTCAAAAAATACACTATTTACATGTATCGGCCCCCTTAAGACTACAGACCTATCAGCCTTTCCTCATTCTTATTGAAAACGCTGGAGAGGCTGTTGGATGGACATACTGTAACGATAAGACAGTTTGTCGCTGTGCAAAGCAACCCTGTCGCTACGCGCCGTGCTATAATTCAATCTGGCAACGACGGCCGCGACAATGATGGCAACTTTTAGTCCAATCTGGCAATGATGGTCGCGATCACCATGGAAACCTTTAGTCCACTCCGGAATGTGCGAGAACGATCTGTGCGATGGCCGGACAGGTATAAAAGGCAGCCGGGTGCGGCGCAGCGAGTCAGTCTGATTTTGACTAGTGAAGGTGCCACACAGAGTAATTGAGAGAATAATTAAGTGTAAAGACAGTAAAGTGTAAACCTGTGAAATAAAGTGATTGTTGGTTTATTTTATAGACTGCGGTTGAGGAACTAAGTGTGTTTTTATTTATATTGCGCAATCCAGAGATACGTATTAGCCCACTAAAACTCATATTCGTAACATTTGGTGTCAGAAGTGGGATTGTGCTACTGAATAAATAAAATTGCAAAAACGCAGACATGGTTAAACTCGAGCTGCTGAAAGTAGACCAGCTGAAGAAGGAGCTGGCTGCCTGGAATTTGCCGACTGCTGGCGGCAAGGTGGAGTTGCAGCTGCGCTTGCGAGAGGCGTGTGAATCACGAGGCATCGATTGGGCTGCGCACGAGTTCGGAACGCAGGAGCTAGAGGCGTCGGGCAAAGTGGAGGAATCGCCTGCGGGTGCTGCGTCGATGCAAAGTACGGCTGCAGCGGCTGCGCCACCACAAGCAATGGACATGAGCCAGCTAATGGTTGCAATGAAAGGCATGTTCGAGACTTCCAACCGTGAGAATCGAGAAATGGCAGCAAAACTGGAAACTACGGATCGAGAAATGGCAGCGAAATTGGAAACTACGAATCGGGAAATGGCAGAGCGAATGGAAAACAAGCTTCAGGAAAATTCTGCGCGCTGGGAGCAGAAAGTGGAAGAAATCGCCAACCAGCTAAACGTGAAGGTGGAGCACCTGGGAACTCGAGTGGAACACTTGGATAAACGAGTCGACGATCTTGATGATTCCCTGAACAAACGAGTTGATAGTCTGGAGGACTCGATGAACAGAAAAATGGACGAGCGGCTTAGGGAGGTACAGCCGCGAGAATGCTTGCCGCCGGTTCCGGAAAGTGTTGCCACCCGAGCAGAAGTGCCTACTTATGATGGGACTACGCCGTTCGATACATTCAAGCTACAATTCGACCTGGCTGCTCTGGAAAATCAGTGGACCGATGTAAGGAAAGGTCGGAGATTGGCGCTGGCTCTAAAAGGTGCTGCGGCTGAGGTAATAAAATCAGTTCCAGAATGTTTAAGAAGTGAGTACGAGACCGTCATAAGGGCGTTGGCAGCGAAGTACAGCGACGAGCACAACAGAACGCTGTACTACTGTGAGCTGAAGAACCGCAGGCAAAGAGCCAACGAGGCGCTGCAGACATATGCAGCAGACATTGAGCGGCTCGCACAGTTGTGCTACCCAAAATTCGGCGCTGAGGATCTCGAGAGGATGAAGATCGAGGCGTTTATTGAAGGTCTTCATGATCCGGAAACACGTCGCAGTGCGTTGATGATGGGCAAGCCGACATTTAAGGAGACGGTGACCAGCGCGATGACATATGAGGCGACATGGATCGGGGCCACTCGGTATGCACCTGCAAGGATACGCCAGATCCAGCCAGACAGCGACATTCCGATCCAGGCCATAAGCTCTGAGACACCGGGCAGGCCACGGGTGGTCTCCACTAAAGTTGTTTGCTGGGTATGTGGCAAGCAGGGCCACATATCACGAGACTGCCGCCAACAAAAGAGGCGTTCCCGTTCTCGATCGCAATCGCCTGAAGCGAGGAATACTGACAATCGAGGCTCAGCCAACTAAACTAAAACTGGTCAAACTAAAACGGGTCAGCCCAAAGGGGCGTGAGCTGATCCCCACAATCTGCCGCCCCACCGTCCTTGTCTCACAGCTGAAACGACAGCCCAGCAGCTTGACAATTGAAGGAAGGATAGATGGAAAGTTGTTCGTGTTGACACTGGATACTGGAGCGTCATATTCGATCATAAAAAGGAAGCTGCTGAAGAACTGGGAACCGCTGCATGGCATACAGCTGCGGACTGCGACTGGCGAGCGCGCGCCGGTAAGAGGGAAAGTTACAAAAACGATTACTATCGGCACCAGCAGCCTGGAACATGAGTTCATCGTCGCGGATATAATGGACGACGTGATTATCGGCGTGGATTTCATGATTAGGCACGGTTTTACGCTGGACCTGAAGGAAAATGTGCTGAGATATGCCAACGTTGAATTCCCGCTGCACACCGGCTATGAGCGAAGCGTGGCGGTAAGGAAGGTTGTATCGTGTCAACACAGGAGGATACCAGCGAACTCCGAGGCGATTGTGTGGGCAAAGGTGGACGAGGACGATGGGATGAGTCGGCTGTGGGTTGTAGAAGCACCGAATCAAGGACACGACAACATCATCATCGGACGTACATTAGTGGAACCTAAGAATGGCAGAATACCAGTCAGAATACTGAACCCCCTGAATGCACCCAGATATGTCGGGAAAGATGAGGTAATTGGCGAGTGTAAGGAAGCTGTAGCAGTGGTCAATTGCGAGAATAGCCCGCCTGGAAATAATAAGAAGAGCGGTTTTAACATGGACGCCATACCGCAGGAGAACCAGTGGAGCAGCGAGTTGACGGCCAAGCAGAAACAGAAGGCGAGGTCACTCCTGCAGCACTATGGGTCAATATTTGCGGCAGAAGCAGGCGGAAGAACAGCCATAGTGAAGCACAACATCGACACCGGAAGTGCAAAACCGATTCGCCAACCGCCAAGACGAGTTCCTCTGGCCAAGAGGGAAGAGGTCACAAATTTGATCGAAAACATGCGGAAAGAAAAGGTCATAGAGCCTTCTTCGGGCCCCTGGTGCTCGCCGGTCGTGCTAGTCAAGAAAAAGGATGGCAGTACCCGGTTTTGTGTGGACTATCGGAAACTCAATGATGTGACCAAGAAGGACAGTTATCCACTACCGCGGATCGATGACACCCTGGACACGCTGTCAGGCACACAGTGGTTCTCCACGCTCGACTTACGCAGCGGCTATTGGCAGGTAGAGCTTGCAGACAAAGACAAGGAGAAAACGGCTTTCAGTGTTGGCGATGGTTTATGGCAGTTCACCGTCATGCCGTTTGGACTCTGCAACGCCCCAGCAACATTCGAGCGGCTAATGGAACGGGTGCTAAAAGGGCTGCATTGGCGGACGTGTCTGGTGTACCTCGACGACATAATCGTGATGGGTAATAGCTTCGACGACCACCTGGGAAAGCTAAAGGAGGTATTCGAGCGGATACAAAAAGCCGGGCTTAAACTCAACCCAAAGAAGTGCTCGCTGTTCCAAAAAGAGGTCAAGTATCTGGGTCATACGGTTTCCGCCCGCGGAGTACATACGGATGAAGGCAAAATCACGGCGGTGAAGGAGTGGCCCCGGCCACGCAATCTACACGAACTCCGCAGTTTCCTGGGCCTGTGCACATACTACCGCCGATTTGTTCCGGGATTCGCGAACATAGCCAGCAGCTTGCACAAACTGACGAAAAAGAGCCAAGCTTTCGAGTGGAACGAAGAGCAGGAGCAGGCTTTTGCACGTCTGAAGGAAAAACTGTGCACTGCTCCAATTCTGGCCTTCCCCGTGCCTGGAGAGATGTTTGTGCTGGATACGGATGCGAGCGGGCATAGTATTGGCGGTGTGCTATCACAGATAATAGACGGCCAAGAACAAGTGATAGCATACTACAGTAGGATTCTGTCGAAACCGGAACGCAACTACTGTGTGACACGGAGAGAACTGCTGGCGGTATTGGACTGCGTAAAACACTTCCACAAATATCTGTATGGACAAAGGTTTCGCCTGCGCACAGATCATGCGGCATTGAGATGGCTCCTGAACTTTAAGGATCCTGAAGGCCAATTGGCGCGGTGGATCGAGCGACTGCAGAGCTACGACTACACGATAGAGCATCGGAAGGGCAGTAGCCATGGCAATGCCGATGCCTTGTCACGCCGTCCGTGCAAAGTCGAATGCAGGGCGTGCTCGCGAGCCGAAAGCAAAGAACAGATAGTGGACGTCCGGTTGGTGAGCGTTATGCCAGAGGAAGAGTGGTCTGCGGAGAGGCTACAAAAGGACCAGCGTGAGGATGCGGATCTTGCAAAAATCGTCGAAGGCAAAGAGCAAGGCGCACGTCCAGACTGGCAGGAGATGGCCGGTGAAAGCCCGATCGCCAAGGCTTACTGGGCACAGTGGAAAAGTCTGCGGCTGAAGGAAGGATGCCTGTACCGCGAATGGGAGAGCGCGGATGGACGGACCAGCAACTCCCTAATGGTAGTGCCGAAATGCAGAATCAACGAGGTCATCGAGGCATACCATAACGACTCCAGTGGAGGGCACCTGGGCATCACCAAAACCGTCGCCAAAATAAAAAGACGATTCTACTGGGTAGGATGTCAGGAGTCTGTAGCCGAGTGGATTAAGAGCTGCGACCGATGTTCAGCAGCGAAAGGACCAACAAGAAGATCTCGAGGCCGCATGCAGCAGTACAACGTGGGAGCGCCCTTCGAACGGATTGCTATGGACGTCGCCGGCCCATTCCCAACTAGTACTCAAGGCAACAAATATGTGCTGGTGGTAATGGATTACTTCAGCAAATGGCCCGAAGTGTACCCTATTCCTAACCAGGAGGCCACTACGATCTCGGAAAAGCTGGTAAACAACTGGGTAGCCAGGTTCGGAGTTCCGTTGGAGTTGCACTCAGATCAAGGCCGGAATTTCGAGTCTGCGGTATTCAAGGAAGTGTGTGAGCTGCTGGGGATAAAGAAAACGCGTACCACCCCTTTGCATCCACAGTCCGACGGCATGGTGGAACGCTTTAACCGGACACTAGAGGAATACCTGCGGAAAGTGGTAGGCAGGAATCAAAAGGATTGGGACACGCATATCCCCTTGTTCCTAATGGCGTATAGGTCAGCCCCGCACGACACGACATCACTCACTCCAGCCCGAGCAGTATTCGGCACAGAATTACGGTTACCCGCTGACTTGAAGTTCGGGGTAGTCAGCACGACGGGAGGCGCTAAGACGGACTACGTGGCCAATAAGCGGGCGGAACTGGAGGAGATTCACCAGTTTATAAGGAGCCGCACCAAACTGGTCAGCGATAAGGCGAAAGCCAGATATGATCTACGGGCCAACTCAGCAGGGTTCCAAGAAGGCGATCTGGTAATGCTCTACAACCCGCAGCGGAGGAAAGGTTTGTCTCCGAAACTTCAAGCGTCATGGGAAGGACCTTACGAAGTCGTGACTAGGATAAACGACGTGGTATACAGGATTCAACGTTGCAGCAATAAAGGCGCTAAGCTGAAGGTAGTCCATTTGCAGCGCCTGGCGCCTTATCACAGCGGAACCTCGGCACTTGTTCGGGACGAACAAGTCTAAGTGGTGGGCAGTGTAACGATAAGACAGTTTGTCGCTGTGCAAAGCAACCCTGTCGCTACGCGCCGTGCTATAATTCAATCTGGCAACGACGGCCGCGACAATGATGGCAACTTTTAGTCCAATCTGGCAATGATGGTCGCGATCACCATGGAAACCTTTAGTCCACTCCGGAATGTGCGAGAACGATCTGTGCGATGGCCGGACAGGTATAAAAGGCAGCCGGGTGCGGCGCAGCGAGTCAGTCTGATTTTGACTAGTGAAGGTGCCACACGGAGTAATTGAGAGAATAATTAAGTGTAAAGACAGTAAAGTGTAAACCTGTGAAATAAAGTGATTGTTGGTTTATTTTATAGACTGCGGTTGAGGAACTAAGTGTGTTTTTATTTATATTGCGCAATCCAGAGATACGTATTAGCCCACTAAAACTCATATTCGTAACAATACTTATAAGAGACAACCGGGGACTAGCCTCTGAACTCTGCAGGGCACAAAACGCCTACCTCCAGGGGATGCCGGTAGACAGTGCACTGCACAGCGTTGTAGACCCCGTAGAGAATTTTTTGGCCTTAAAGGAGTGCACAATGGCTGTTTTCCTTGATATAGAGGGGGCTGTCAACAGTGTCACCACTGAGGCCATAACAAGAGCACTTCGTGCACACAGTGTGGAAAGCTTTGTTATCGATTGGGTTGAAAGGAGAAGAAGGAGAGCCACAAGGGGAACACCCCAAGGTGGGGTGCTATCCCCTCTTTTATGGCTGCTGGTAGTGGATGAGATTCTAAGTCTTTCAGAGAAGATGCATTAGAATTGTGGCCTATGCGGACGACATCGTCATCATGATACAAAGCAAATTTTTGCCAACTATCAGTGAACTGATGGAATCCTCATTAGCCGACTTGTCAGTGTGGGCGAGAGACAACGGCCTAGGAATAAATCCCGAAAAGACCGAACTAGTCCTGTTCACCAAGAAAATCGCCTGAAACTATCAAAAGAGGCTAAATATCTTGACATAATTCTGGACTCAAAACTTTCGTGGAAGCGAAACATTGAAGAAAGAATGAAAAAGAGGCTCATTGCGCAGTATGCCTGCAAGAGGACCTTTGGTAAAAGATGGGATTAAAACCCTATATTATCCATTGGATGTATACGGCGATAATCAGACCCATCATTACCTACGGTTCTCATGTTTGGTGGCCAGCCATGAACAAAAAGAGAAACCAGAGCAATCTGGAGAAACTGCAGAGACTTGTCACCGTGGCGATCACGGGGGCTCTGGAAATGTTTCTGCACCTTCCCCCAGTGGACCTGTTCATAAAGGCCAGCGCAGCAAAGACAATCCTCAGATTGAGGGAGTCTAACCAGCTGAAGCCAGGCAGCCACGGACATTCCAGCATTCTGAATGCTCTAATGACTAGCTCTACCGGACAAGGTCTTCTAGATAAGGCCACCGATTTCCTGGTAAAGCGCAGTGACTTCGAATTGAAGATCCCCATTGACTATCCCTCCAGGGACAACTGGCAACAGCCCGAGGTGGAAGACTCTGCAGGAGTCTACTTCACCGACGGCTCGAAGACAGAGGATGGAACTGGTGGGGGTGTTTACTGTGAAACGCAAAATGTCTATTGGTATTATAGACTACCAGACTATTGCAACGTTTTTCAGTCGGAGGTTTTCGCCATAATGAAAGCAGTGGAACACATAAAAGACTCGGCATTTAATGTAGCCGTCATTTGTGTTGATAGCCAGGCTGCTCTAAAAGCAATTGAATCCACCGTGGTGAAATCAAAGGTAGTACTAGACTGTCGGAAAGCACTAGGTGGCATAAGGCAGTGCAGGGTTCGTCTGTGCTGGGTTCCCGGACATAGCAATATCTAAGGGAACGAGCAGGCGGACGAATTAGTCCGTGCAGGGTCAGCGATGCCAGCGAGCGAGGCGGTCAACACGGTGCTACCACCGATCTCTGCTACGATGGGTTCAATAGAGGAGTGGCTCACACGAGCTACAAATAGAGCTTGGACAACTAGGTGCGACTGCAGGATTGCACTTACCCTGTGGCCAGCACTCAACACGAGAAAAACTAAGAGCCTTCTGCTCCTCGACAAGCATGCTATACGCATGGTCACGGGTGTAATTATAGGTCACCGCGCCATTGGTGTCATGTTATGAAAATGGCGTTTGGCGACCGACGATTTATGCAGAAGCTGTGGAGATGAGGATGCAGTAGAATTAGTCGAGCACCTGCTATGCCACTGCCCATCACTACAAAGACGACGGCTCCAGACTCTTGGGGTAAGGTTCTTTGATGGGCTCGCGGAAGTAGCAAGACCACCAAGACCAAATGGTTCCCAAAAGATCCCGTGTGGATCTACAGGGATCCCAACAGATAATGGAAGGACACCGGATTTCCGAAAATTGAAGGGACTCACAATGGACCCAACAGGGTCTCCGAGTGGAAGTGCTTGCCGCACACACCCCTTCCGTAACCTAATCTACCTCATCATGCGGTTATTCGCCCAGAAAAGAAGACTACTAAAGTTCGCGTAGTTTTCAACGCTGCAAAAGCATCAAGCTCCTTAAATGATGTGCTTCACATCGGCCCCACTCTTCAAAACGATCTTATGCTGTTACTCATAAGATGGCGTCTCTATAAGTTCGTTTTCAACGGCGACATTGAAAAAATGTACCGCCAAATTCTCGTACATAAAGATGACCAAGATTTTCAACGAATTCTCTTCCGTCGGTGTCCACATAAACCGGTGGAAGATTTCAGACTCAAAACAGTCACATTTGGTGTGAACTGTGCCCCCTACTTGGCCATCCGTACACTTCAGCAGTTAGCATATGATTCAAAAGATAAATGGCCCCTTGCGGCTCAAATCATACTCGACGAAACATATGTTGACGATATACTCTCTGGGGGTCACGATCTTGACACGGCTGTCAACTCCTTAGATCAGCTCGTTCAAACCCTCAATTCCGCAGGATTCCCCCTCAAAAAAAAACACTGCAAACAACTCGAAACTCCTCGAGAAAATCCCCCCCGAAAATCTTTTAGATTCCGACTTTTTGCACTAGTTCAACGAAAACTCTTGGAATTCGCTGGAATGCCATATCAGATTCTTTCTCTTACACCTTTGACCCTATCTCCAATTCTGTGTCGGTAACAAAGAGACAGATACTCTCAGCTGTCGCGGAACTTTTTGACCCGGCAGGGTGGCTATCGCCTATTATGATTCAAGCGAAAATGCTTCACCAACAACTCTGGTTGGAAGGAACAGACTGGGATGAGTGCGTAAAACCACAATCACTTCACAAGTGGAACGCATTCATCGAGAATCTAGCATCCATCGATAAAATCGAAATTCCGCGCTGTGTTCAGTTCTCCCCAAGCGTCCAGATCCAAATTCATGGATTCTGCGACGCCTCTGAAAAGACATATTGTGCATGTATCTATGTACGAAACCATGCCGACCATGAAAGCGCTTCGTCGCATCTCTTGGCAGCCAAAACCAAAGTCGCTGCTCTGCAGACTATATGCTTGCCACGCCTAGAATTGTGCGGCGCCCTGCTACTATCCAAGCTGGTGAAACAAGTACGAACACAGCTTGGTTTTCAGACTTATAACCTAACACTCTGGTCTGACTCGTCCATCGTACTCGCATGGCTCGTGAAACCACCCCATACTTGGAAAACGTATGTAGCAAACCGCACCACTCAAATTCTCCATAATGTAGGCAATGCAACTTGGCGTCACGTGTCCAGTTCTGACAATCCCGCAGATCTCGGTACACGCGGATGGTAACCGCAAGATATGATTGCCAATACATTGAGGTGGCACGATCCCAGTTGGCTCCGAGACGAACCTCAATCATGGACCAAAGACGAGCCTCGTCAGACTCAGGCTCCAGAAACGCTGAAAATCGAAAGCTTCCACACGGTTCAAGTCGAGGATGTACTCTATAGGTTTTTGAAATTCTCTCAGGCCCTTAGAGTTCTCAGTTATATGTTCCGATTCATCGACAAGGCTCGAAAAGCCCCCATCTCAATTGGTGCGTTAACTCACCCAGAAATAAAAAGGGTGAAAACCCGTTTAATTTCTCTCGCGCAATGCCATCACTTTCCCGATGAACATGCTGCGCTCTCATCCTCGAAAGTTATCTCTCGAAAAAGTCCCTTACTCACTCTAAATCCTTTCATGGATAAAGAAGGACTTATTAGGGTCAATGGTCGCCTCGCGCACTTAGGTCTTACTTATAATGAGCGACACCCGATTATTATTCCCGATAACTCTCGTCTCTGCACGTTATACTTGGATTTTCTGCAAAGCATCTCTACGGTTCAGCAAGATATATATTATATTCCCCGACAGAAAATCAAGGTTAAGAAATGCATTTTTCAATGCAAGATCTGCACCATTTACAAGCAGCGCGTACGGTCTCAAATAATGGCCGCTCTTTCTCCCGAGCGGTGTACATTTTCGTTACCGCTCTCCATCACAGGAGTCGATTTTGCTGGCCCCTTTCAAGTGAAATCATCCACTCAACGTCGTGCTGCATTCCTAAAAGCCTATGTCTTCGTTTTCGTCTGCTTCTGTACTAAAGTGATTCACCTCGAACTCTGCTCAGATCTCATCACTGACGCATTTCGAGCTGTTTTCGCAAGATTCGTCGACCGACGAGGTCTCCCCAGCAAAATAATGTCAGACGTTTATTGGTGCACAACGTGCAATAAGTAAGGACCTTGCGCGATTTCTGAAAGAAACGTCAGTTGACATCGCAAATAAATATGTCGCTCATGCTCTCGAGTGACAGTTTATTCCCCCCAGTGCTCCCCATATGGGCGGTCTTTGGGAAGCTGGAGTGAAAAGCTTCAAAACTCACGTGACCAAAGTCGCCGGCACTCATAAGTTTACTTCCGAGGAATTTCCAACTCTCCTCATTCGCACTGAAGCGGTCCTTAATTCTCGACCGCTCTCCCAATGTTGCAAAACCCCGCCGATCTTCAGGCCTTAACTCCAGGTCACTTTCTACGCGGAGCCCCTTTGCTGGCACCCCCTGAACCCCACGCGGATAATCTCTTTTCCAGACGCTGTCACTAAGGAGGCTTTCCGGAAGTGTCTGGTATGCGAGCGCCACCATCCCCTGCGGTACTGCCGGGTATTTTTGCGGTTAGATGCAGCCCGTACAAACGCCTATTGCGTCAACTGCTTTGCCCACTCGCACACGACGGGAGATTGCTCGTCGACCGAGAGCTGGCACAAGAGTGGCCTAGGCCACCACACTCTGCTTCATCGAGCCATGCCAGCACATCAGCGGGTCGGGGCGGTACGACGACGCCCGGTCCCCCCTGCAAAGCACCAAGCAACGCCTCAACCGGCATCACCGGCGCGGCGCCAACCGACCACGATCAGACGCACGCAGGCACAGCCACCTAGCGCCACCTGTCGGTGCAGCCAGGGCCAGCCGCCGCAGAAGGCGGCCGCGACGACAAAAAAGGCCAGCAAGGGCCGACGAGCAGCCACAACGCAGCAACTGTTAAAGACGGCGGTCTCCACGCTGGAGCAACTGGGCCGCGCTTTAAAAATTGCACTCGTGCAAGGGGGCGCGATGTTGAGACCGCCGACGAAGAGAATCTAATTGATCTCTGAGTCGGCGGCTCACTTCCCCTCCCACACGCACACACACACGCTGATCTCTCCATCTCTCATCCTTTACCCACTTTCTTCCCTTTCCAAAAATGAACTCTTTCCCCAATTCCATACTCCCCTAGTCGTAAGCTCATCGTTTGTAAATTAGTTAGTAAGAACTATTCAAAGCGAACGCACACGCAATAAAACCAACCGCTGCATTTTCCCCAAAAAACCCGCTGCCTTTTCTTTACCGGTCACCGCTCAATACAGTTTTACAGCCTGATTCTGTGTATTCTTGACAAATTTTTTATCAAGGAATTTTGTCAAGATTTTTATCAAGCAAAAGCTTTGTTGGCATTCTGATGCAACATTGATAAAGTAAAAAGCTCATTTAATTCAACATAAGGTGAATATGCGACAGCTGTCAAATTGTCAAAAACTAAGACAAAAAATTTAAGAAAAGTAAGTTTTGAAAAAAAAAAGCCGGCCTTGATAGCACAGCGGGTAGCGCGCTGGCTTCTCATACCGAGCGGCCCAGGTTCGATTCCTGGCTCGAGTCCATAAGTTCGTGGGTTTGTTTTTTTTTTTGCATACAAAAAATAATTCGTGGGAGGTAACGGAATTTTCTTTATTTTCTCTGATGTAAAAGTGTTAACATGCACAATTCTTCCATTTTCAATAGGTAAAATTTCAATTTGTATGCTGTTGTCAATAGCATTCACACTTTTGACAATTTATCAAGAAAAGAGCTTTTATTTTAGGGAATAGAATACCGATTCTTGACAAATAGTAAAAACTTGACAAATAGTCAATATGGTGAATTTATCAAGTGTACAGAATTGGGCCGTTAGTTTTATTTATTAAATATATTTTAATTGTATTTGGAAATGACTTGCATATGCGTATATTTCGAATGGGTGTATTTTAATTGTTTCCATTGTATTGATATTGTATTAGTTTAAATTTGATTTTATTTATCATGTCAATACACGGTAGTGAAGTCTTAAGTCGGTACATTATCCTCGTTGGTTATTGATTCCCATGTATTTTGCACGCTATACTCCGTCGTAAATTAGTACGAATTCAAAATTTCAGTTGCCAGCCAGAACCAATAAAAACAATACCCAAACAATTTCTAGCTCAACATGCATGCCATGATACAAGAAACGAGGTAAACTAAGTACAGGAAGCCTTCCCCAAAAGTGTTTGTTTACGTACGCCAACGGTACGCCAATTTGAAGCAAAAATTTGTGTCTCTCAAAGAGCGTGGTTGCATTTTGCAAGTAAGAGTTAATATTATTGTTTTCGATCCTCTTCGTTAGCATTGAAAATTAAATAGAAAAAAAAAACAAATATTAAAAGCCAATTTTTCAGTGCGAGTTTAAATCACTTTCTAGTTTAAACTTAGTTTCAACGCGAAATCGAACTTTTCACAGTTTAAACGCTTAGGGCCAATTTTTCAGTGCGAGTTTAACTCAGTTTCTAGTTTAAACTTAGTTTAAACGCAAAATAGAATTTTGCAGTCAAACTTGATTGAAGTTAAACGCCCAACCCTGCATGGTTAAACTAAGTTTAAACTGTCAACAGCTTCTGACAGTTCATTTATTTTGGAAATTTTAAAATCTTCCTCCTGTTTTGTACAGCTCTTGTCTGTCGTGAGCGAAATTCTTGTTTGCACTTTTTTGTAGAATTTCATAATATAGAGTAAGTTCGGGTAATGTGATATGGTCGGATAATGTGATATAGTGGCTTATTTCACAAGTGCGTTGACTTTGTTCAAAATTAACCTTTTTAAAACATCATAACAGCTAAAAAACTCGTGCTGCATGATTTTGGATGTGTTTGCGTAAATAGTTTAGTGAGTGTGATGAAGTGCTTTCAGTAGGCTTGCACAAGTTTTTGGTCACGAAGTTTGAAAGCATAAAAGGTACACAAAAAATATTATTAGAAAGTTCGAGGCTAATCAGAAGTAAATCAGTGATATCGATTATGAGTTTGCGAGGTACGCTCTTCTTAACAAAATTATTATTGGTTTTTTATTATATTTTTTTCGCAAAAAGTCAATTTCGGGTAATGTGATATACCAAAGTTCGGGTAATGTGATATTGCACATCACAGTACCCAAACTTATGACAGTAATACTATTTGTATACAGAAATGTATATATGCTTTATTTTATAATATTTGAAGTGGTATAGTCTCAAAAATCTGTTATGGTTAAGTTTCAGATAAAAAAAAATCCATGAAATCATGTTTCTCGGTAAAAATTTTTAACCCTTGGTTTACCTCGTCAGATTGTAATTTAAAAAAAAAATGAAAAACACGTCTCTAATTATTTTTTATTTGGAGTATTTTTACCAAGTTTGAAACTAATAGGTCTGTGAATTAACGTTTTTTCGGGTATATCACATTACCCGCCACTTTTATAAGACGCCAATATTTGGATATTTTGATATTTAATTAAAAAACTCGTCAACAGTTTATCTTAAAGAGTTAATAATCATAGATATACTAAATAATGTATCAGTGAACAGTTTGAGACCAAAAAAAGTGTGCTTTAAGGCAAAATGTGTCGGGAATCGCTGTAAAACAAACAGGTATATCACATTACCCGAACTTACTCTACTTTGTGTGCAACGTCTTCGCGCACCGGAAGTTGTCAACAAATTTTGAATTGAAATCGCCTTCAATTTCTTTCCATTTGGTTTGTTTTTCTTCGGCACTCACGCGGTCTGTCTTCGTGCACTCGAGCACTTGTTTATTTTTTCCCACAAGTGCAAGAAGACATTTGTTTTCCCGAGACGAAAAATTTGCGTTTCGTTTGCTCATTTTGCATTTTTTTTTATTAAATACATTATTTGAGCGCAAAGAATTTATTTACGAATGACAATCAGAACAAAGGAAAATTATTATCTTGATAAAGATATTTCCAGTATTGCCACACTCAAATGACAAATATTTGCTCCAGTTAAACTAGCACTGAAAAACTGCTTTGTCGTTTAAACTTAGTTTAAATTTAAACCAAGTTCAAGCAAACTACGTTTGAACTGGGTTTAAACTCGCACTGAAAAATTGGCCCTTAATCCTCCACGGTTAGACTAAGTTTAAACTAGCAATAGTTTTTGACAGTTGATGTATTTGGAAACTTGATAATTGAACTTTTTGCTACGAAATTAATCTAATTCGAATAAAACCAACAATGAGTGTTTCTTCCGACGAGGCAGATCAGAGTGATGCAAAAATATCTGGCATATTAAATATTACGACAAAGACTTATAATTGATTTTCCTCGGCACTCACGCGGTCTGCTTCCTGGCACTCACCACTTGTAATTTTGTTTTCCACAAGTGCACTTATTTTGCGAACGAAACGGTTGCTCATTTGACATTTTTTTTAATAACACATTACCAAAACAATTAAAACATTACATTTTATTTTGTTTAGATATCACGTAGGTGGAAAAACATTAAATGAGTTCCTTCCGCCGGGCCAAACTGTCAACAAGGAATATTACTTGAGCGTTATGCGTCGTTTGCGTGAAGCTATTCGCAAAAAGAGGCCGGATTTATGGAGAGACAACTCTTGGTTTTTGCATCACGATAATGCACCATCTCACACGGCATTGGTTCTTCGTGAGCATTTCGCCAACTCATATCGTTCCACAGCCACCGTATTCGCCTGATTTAGCTCCTTGTGACTTCTGGCTATTCTCCAAACTCAAAAGACCACTTCGAGGACACCGTTTTGAATCGATTGAAGAGATTCAACGTGAATCGCCGCGCGCATTGAAGGCCATACCGGAAGGTGACTATTTGGCATGCTTCGAAGATTGGAAAGTCCGTTGGCATAAGTGCATTGCATTGGGGGGGGGGGGGGCTACTTTGAATGCGATGAAATTGATTTGGAAGAATAAATAAAGATTTTTTGAATTATAAACAAATTCCGGGTATTCTTTGTACACAGTAGTATACTAAGTAGGGACATAAATACTGTTACACACGTTTTATGCTATAAAATTAAAAGTAGTGAATGTTTTTGGGCTAATTTTTGTTTACATATTTATTGATATATATTGTATACAAAAAGCAAACATTCATTCGAAATGTCCGCCTTTGGCCTTCACGCACGACTTAAGTCGGACTGGCCAATCATCAATAGCCGCACGCACCTCGTCCATCGGAAAATTGGCCAAAGCATGAATCAAAGCTGTCTTAAGAGAATCAATGTTGGGGTATCTTTTGTGGCAAACCATGTCCTCTAAAACTATCCATAATTTGTAATCGAGCGGGTTCAAATCAGGACTGCCAGAAGGCCATTCTTCAGAGGAAATAAATTTTGGTAAATTGTTTTGGAGCCAGGTTTGACTCGTTTTAGCTTTATGGGCCGGCGCAGAATCTTGCTGGAAAGTTCACGGCTGGTTTTGGAACAAAGAATGGTTAAGTGGTTTTATAACAGCTTTCAAAACGGTTTCTTGGTAAACTGTGGCCGATGTTTTGACCTCTTGTTCGCAGAAATGCAAGTCAGTGACCCCATCGTAAGAGACACCCCACCAAACCATGACTGAAGCTGGGTGATGACCCTTTTCGACCCGTGAAATCAGTTCAGATGCTTCCTTATGCCCCGTTCTGACTATGTCATATATGGTGTCATTTGTAGTCAGTTAAATGAGAATGGGTTGTCATATGGTGTCATTTGCGTTTGCCTGCATGTATGACTACGATTTGCCATACGAAACGACAATCAAATGAGAACGATCGAATTTTTGTCGAACGAACGATTTGACTACGCTTGTCATATGTATTTTTCGTCAGCTTTTGCCGTGCAATGAGAACGCATTTGACGACATAGGACGAATATGACATATATGGCAGTGTTTGTCGTCAGTGAATATGACACCATATACTACTGTGTACAAAGAATACCCGGAATTTGTTTATAATTCAAAAAATCTTTATTTATTCTTCCAAATCAATTTCATCGCCTTCAAAGTAGTCCCCCCCGATGCAATGCACTTATGCCAACGGACTTTCCAATCTTCGAAGCATGCCAAATAGTCACCTTCCGGTATGGCCTTCAATGCGCGCGGCGATTCACGTTGAATCTCTTCAATCGATTCAAAACGGTGTCCTCGAAGTGGTCTTTTGAGTTTGGAGAATAGCCAGAAGTCACAAGGAGCTAAATCAGGCGAATACGGTGGCTGTGGAACGATATGAGTTGGCGAAATGCTCACGAAGAACCAATGCCGTGTGAGATGGTGCATTATCGTGATGCAAAAACCAAGAGTTGTCTCTCCATAAATCCGGCCTCTTTTTGCGAATAGCTTTACGCAAACGACGCATAACGCTCAAGTAATATTCCTTGTTGACAGTTTGGCCCGGCGGAAGGAACTCATAATGCACAACACCACGATAATCGAAGAAATCGAATTCCGGGTATTCTTTGTACACAGTAGTAGCTTTTTAAATTTTTCCTGCACGGTAAAAATTTTTTATCGGTAAACAAGATTTTTCTGTGCAAGTTCTCAGCGTGCTTCACCAAAAGACGTTTACATTTTTCCATTCTTTTTTTTTCAAAGCTGCAGTCAACAAATGTCCGGTACGGCGTTTGAAAGCCCCAAGTCTTTTTTAATAATTCGACTCATGGACTTTTGCAAGATATTCATCTCCCGGGCCATGATTTTCTGTTTTCGGAGCGGATTTCGCTGAATTCTTGATTTGACAGCTTTAACGGCTTGTGGTGTTCGAGCTGTGCGCGGACGGCCCGACCGGTGGCGGTCTTTAACATCTCCAGTCTCCTCAAACAGTTTTATGCACCGGTAGACGAACATGCGACTAATCCCGAGCGGGCGGAGCGTTTTGAAAATATCACCTTGTTTCATTTCACACTTAAATAGCGCTATAACAGCGATACGGTTCTCGTTATCTGACCACTCCATGGTGAAAGCAAAGTAGAACAATTTAGAATTCCCGGTGCAGACTAACGCTTTACAGGTTATGTTTCATAAACCATGTGGAAATAACGGGGTATGTTCAATTCAACTTTACAATGGGTGTGTTCAATGTTGTAACAATATTTATGTCCCTACTAAGTAGAATAAGTAGTGGAATTAAATATATCAGGCGTGGTTTAACATGATTTACATATTTGCTGATTTTTCTTTTATAACCAACTAGCTGGACCCCGCGGCTTTGCACGCGCTCATGTTTCCCCCGATACGAATTCTTAACCCATTGTTGAGCCCATCAGATTTTGATTTAAAAAAAATCATGTGTCTATCTTTCATATCGAGTGTTTTAAAAATTTTGAAGTCAGAAGGCCCTTTAAATGTCATATGTTTTCACATTTACTCCAAACAAATTCTTAACCCTTGGTTTCCCATGGTAGATTTAGATTTTTAAAAAAATTAAAAGCACGTTTTTATTATTTCCCGATTGAACTGCTTTTGATAAGTTTGAAGTCAGAACGCCCAATAAATCTGGTTTCTCCATACAAATTGTCAACAATGGGTTGATCCCGTTAGATTTTGATTTTCAAAAAAGCGAAAAACACAAAGAGTACTTTCCCCAAGTTTGATGTCAATGGGCCCATTAATTCATATTATTCATTTCACAGTTTCTCCATACAAACTTTTAACCGGTCGCTGACCCCGTCCAATTTTAATATTCGGAAAAATTATGTATCGAGTTATTTTACATTTGAAGTACCTTCACAAAGTTTGAAGTCAAAAGCTCTGCAAAATTTCTTTCTCCATACATACTTTTAACCCGTCGTTGATCAGTTAGATTTCGATTTTGAAAATAATGAGAATCACGTGTCTAATTTTATTTATTTCAATTATTTTTACAATTGTTGAAGTCAATAGGCCCATCGGTTCGTGTTGTTTGTTTCGGAGTCTTTCCCTAAATAAACCTTAACCCATTGTTGAGCCAGTTAAATTTTGATTTTCGAAAAATTATAAAATACGTGTCGAATAAGTTTTGGTCTAGAATATTTTCAGGAAGTTCAAATTCAATATGTTTATTAAATCACGTTTTAAGTGTCTCAAGTGATCTGTCGATCCCACCTCTAATCCCTTCCTTTCCTTATCCTTTGTACTCAAGCTTCCCCCTATTTTCTGCTCCCCGGCTTCGGCCGTTTGTATCGTTTAATGTTTATTGTTTATTCTTGTTACTCGTCATTCGACACCCGACTAATAAAGACCAACCACAATCCGAAACAACCGGTGTCTTTTATTTCCCCCGCTCCACCGCGATACGTATAAACATGGTCCTTCGAGCTAACCGCATGCATAGTGAGAACATAGCTACTCACAAGAAAAGTGTACAAAAACTACAATAACTAAACAGTGCACAAATTTCAAAAATTAAAAACAAAAAATAAAAACAAAAACAGTGCAAAACATTGAACAGTGCAGTGACACATAAAAGAAGGGCAGCATACATAAATCCAACAACAAACACACCCACAACACAAAGCAGACGAAGAGGGCAGCAACAACGGCAAACAAGAACAGCCAACAACATAGCAGCACACAAACGGCGGACACGCACCACATAGAGGAGATCCCCATACTCGGGCACTGGGCCCCCTTAAGATAAGCCCACCAATTTTTACTAAAAATTAACACATACTCATTACACATTCACTAACATAAAAATTTAAAAATTAAAAAAAAAAACCCTTAAAATCCAGTCAGAATTACATACTGGTACCCCGCCACTGTCGTGTACATTTTTCTGTACACATACAAAATAGCGCAGTGCAGTAAGCATTCCCGCTACTGCACATACTTTTGCGCTTTTTGTTTGCACATTCTCCTTTGTGCGACCTACGCAGGCAAAGCAGCAAAAACTCCCGCTGCAGCCTGCTTCCCACTCACTCAGTAATTTGCACACCATTTCTCCTCTTTTTCTTTGCGCTTGTACACAAGATCAGCAGCGACAGCCCAGCTGCTGTGTACATTCTGCGCGCCCACTTCTGCACATATTTCCGCATTGCCCTTTGCGCTATATTCGCATGCACTTGGCAGCACGCAATTTCGCTGCTTGGCCCAAGTGCATAAACATATACAATAAAGCACAAAGCGGATACAGTGGGACAAGTTGTTAATTTTCACTGCACATTGAAAATTTTCTTTAACTTACAAAATTTTCAATCGTGCATATATATACACATACATACACTGATATACAACTTACTCATACACTGCACATCTACTGCCACCCCAAGGGTGGTGGTGGGACAAATATCCCCCACTCGCACACAAAATTTATATAAGTATACACAAATTTATTTGGACACTTTTCTTACATTAACATACTAATACAAATAATCACATACACATATATATATATTTAGACACACATATACATATATACATACACATTCATACGTATTTATTCACGTTATCCCATACAAAAAAATTCACTTTTTCACAAATAAAAACATATTTTCACACACATTTGACTGCACATTTATATTATGTTTATATTCTAGTACATACATTTCCCATTCTTTTACATACATACCCTACTCATACTTACAACAAATTTGGCAATTTCCCATATACACATTTCTGTTTATTACCCATTCATATTTACAAATTTTGCTTGTTTCCCATACACATATATATTTCCCTACACGTTTACACATACACGGGTGTAAACTTTTTTACTCGACAGAAATTCTTCCCATACTCAATTATCGTTCGCGCGGACGCGGTTAGACTACACGTCTATTTTTCACAACCCTACACTTATATTTATTCAAACTTTTTACCCTCTGTCGAGCTTTCCTAAGCAAACAATATGCCTGCTGAGCGATCCCCCAAACGCCAACTTGTCACAATGGAGACTCCTTCCTCCAGATCCCCAAAGTCAGCCAATGCACGGTTGACAGTTCCTGTCACTAAGGAGCCACCAAACACTTGCAGTGTTGCAAAATTTATTTTCGAGTCCGATAGACTCGTGCAATTATGCACAAAATTTTCATCGGCTCCCACTGAGGATTTAACCAAATCTCTGGTCGAAATTAAGCAAAAACAATTTGCAAGCCCAATGGGAGAGGCTAATGCGCGCACATGAGGCAGTCTTCATTGCTGAAGACAACAGCCAGCCCGACGGTTTCAAAGAGTCGGCTAGGCAAAAAATCGACGCCTGCACAGACCAGTATGAGTTGTGCATGGCTCAGATGTCGGACATCATTGAGATGCTCCAAACTCAGTCCCCCCAGCCCGCTGCGCATATGGAACCGGTTCGACCCCTAGAACCAGCAAATACCCCCTACATTTGCCTACAAGTTCCACCTTGTGATACCGAAAAATTTTTCGGGGGCTATGAGCAGTGGCCGTCCTTCCGGGACATGTTTACGGCAGTATACATACCCCACCCCCAGGTCACTCCAGCCCAAAAATTGTATCACCTCCGATACAAGACGCAAGGTAATGTCGTTGCTATTGTTAAGCAATATGCATTAACCGATGAGAATTTCGGACTCGCGTGGGAAGCCTAAAGATCCCGCTTCGAAAATAAAGGCATACTCGTTGACACTCAAATCCGATCCCTCCTGAATATCGCTCCTGCCCACTCCGAAAATAGTGAGGCACTTCAGCGGATCCAGAGTACTATAAACAATTGTCTGTCTGTTCTCAATTCTCAGGCCGTAGACACTGACAATTGGGATCCGTTATTGGTTTACATATGTTGTACCGAATTGCCCCAAGAGACACTCCCGCTATGGGAGCAGTCATTGACATCCCGGAAGGATTTGCGACCCTGGTCGCAAATGGATGAGTTCCTGACCGGCAGATATGAGGTACTTGAACGGCTGCGAAGCATTTGCCCCGATAAGCCGAAACCTCAACCCTCTACTTCCAATGTCCTCCCAAATCGGCCACACAAATCCCTGAACTATCACACTCAAGTGAAAAGAGACTTCGCGTGCAAACTCTGCAACGCAAATCACCCTATACGGACTTGCCAGAGCTTCAAAAGACTCACCCCCCAGAGTCGGTTAAAATCCGTTAAGAAGCACAATCTCTGTGTAACTTGCCTTGCTACATCTCACCTTCTTGAGGATTGTACAAGCAATTTTACGTGCGTATATTGCCAAAGGAAGCATCATTCCCTGCTTCATTTCCCAACAGGCAATGTGCAACCCTCTCAATCTCCTAATCGGTCACATTCAACCACTCCACAGGTCGCAACAGCTTCAAAGCGAACGCACAACAACTCCGCAACTCATTCCCCCCTTTCGGATGCGCAACCTCGCACATCTTCCAGGCAAAGTACGACCCAAGTACAAGCCTTACACTCCAATAATGGCACCCAATCCCTTCTGCCTACGGCACTGGTGTCTATGGAGCACGCAGGAAAGTTGTTCAAAGTTCGAGCGTTGATCGACCAAGCCTCTCAGCGTACCTTCATTTCTTCGAAGGTCCAGAAACGCCTCAAATTGCCAATCGAGAAATCCCCCTTCCAAATCTCGGGCATGGGCGGTCAGATTGTGCAAAATGCCAATCATACATGCTTCTTGACATTGGCAGTCCCCCAAACCAGCACGAAACTCCACGTGCAAGCAATCGTGCTCCAAGAGCTTACGAAATCGCTCCCACCTTCTCATATAAACCCCCCTAATATGAAAGATTTCGCCATGCTAGATCTCGCTGATCCAAACCCCTTCGAGACAGCGCAGATCGATATAGTGATTGGCAGTGATCTCATCCCGCAGATCATGCTCGAAGGTATCCACCAAAATGTATGTGGCAGCTTACTTGCTCAGCATACAGTATTCGGTTGGGTATTAAGCGGTCCAGTACCCCCTTCTTCACATTTGACATGTGCCACAGAGGTACCAAACCGCCATATGCATACTGGTCCCGCCCTTCGAAATAACATTCCCGCCCTAAAGAAAGCCCTTTCACAAGTGATTGCCGCCCTCAATCCCGTAGGGTTTCCACCCCCGGAAATAATGGAAAATCACTCTGAACCCACCACTCCTGCAAACTCATTCCCAAACCGGCAAATTACCCCCTTCGTTGCCAACCATTTCGACCCCGCAGGATGGCTTTCGCCTCTAATGAGACAGAGAAAAAGGGTTCGACAAGAGCGTTGGCTTCACGCCACTCGTTCCGCACCCCCAAACACTGACGGAAATTGCAATCCCTCGCAATTCTTTATTGCACCTCCTCCATCCCGGGTCCGAGAAGAGGTCGGTCGTCATTCCATTGTGACCTGCCCTAAGCGCTGCAAATCCCGCAGACGTTGGACTGATCGGGTATAAACTCCAAGATCTATAAGATCTCCCTCTCGGGTGGAACGGCTCCCGCAATTCCCATGCTCACACAGTTCCAATTCCGGATCAAAGAGCGGTTGACCGCCACCACCCTCTCGAAGAGCAAACCGACATTATCGGTCGGTTCTCCTGCTTGTCTCGAGCCCTACGTGCACCCAATTATCCCGAGTGGCGTTGGCTTAGTTTATAAACAGCCTTCGAACTCTCTCAAAATTCCTCCTCCAGCAAATTTATATATCTCCCCGGCTTTAGCTTAAGCGACCCCCGCAGCTAAGCCACGATTTCCCATACCCATGATGTCAGCCTCAAATCCTTTATTTCCAAGTAACTGACATCTCATCTCATTGCAGATCGGTGACGACGCGCCAACCGCTGCAGCAGCACTTCCCCGAGGACGAGGCGTTGATGGACGGCCCCCCCGCACCCGTAAGAGCTGCATCCCGGAGCCCACGCCCGTCTGGCCCGCGGCATAATTTTATTGCAATATGCAATGGCGGCCGCGATGGCTAAATGAGTGCTGTCTCAAGTGATCTGTCGATCCCACCTCTAATCCCTCCCTTTCCTTATCCTTTGTACTCATGTTTCCCCCTATTTTCTGCTCCCCGGCTTCGGCCGTTTGTATCGTTTAATGTTTATTGTTTATTCTTGATACTCGATATTCACACGTCGACCAATAAACACCTCACGCAAACCGAACACAACCCGTGTATTTTCTTTACCCGCTCCGCCGACGTAAACACCTCTCTTGGCGAAGGTTAATTCTTCAAGATGTACCTACAGTCCAAAATTCATGTTTGTAGCTTCAGCGGTTTGGGCTGGGCGATGATAAATCAACCAATCAATCAGTCAGTCACTCAGGATAAACAATCTATGTATGTATAAAAAAATTGAGGCGGTACCACCCCCTGTGTCAAAAACCCACCCCATTCCTCCTCTCGAAAGACACGACCAAATCGTTAGTTTGTACCGAGTGTCATTGATGTGAACGCTCTAGTTCGAAAGTTACACCGGAATTTAAAAAGTCGCACGCCCCCTGTCCAACGCCCATTAAATTTCACCGCTAGAATGACACGTTTACGCCATGACACTGTACCAAATTTCAATGCTGTACGACTTATAGTTCTGAAGATATTCCATTGTAAAAAGTTGGGTTGTATGGGCGGTGCCACGCCCCAATGTCAAAAACCCACCCTATTCTCCCTGTCGAAGGATACGACCAAATCGTTAGTTTGTACCGAGTGTCATTGATGTGAACGCTCTAGTTCCAAAGTTACACCGGAATTTAAAAAGTGCCACGCCCCTTGTCCAACGCTCATTAAATTTTACCAGTGGAATGACACGTTTACGCCATGACCAAATTTCAATGCTGTACGACTTATAATTTTGAAGATATTTCATATTAAAAAGTTGGGTTGTATGGACGGTGCCACGCCCCCTTGTCAAAAACCCACCCCATTCTTCCTATCGAAGGACACGACCAAATCGTTAGTTTGTACCGAGTGTCATTGATGTGAACGCTCTAGTTCCAAAGTTACACTGGAATTTACAAAGTGCCACGCCCTCTGTCCAACGCCCATTAAATTTTACTGGTGGAATGACATGTTTATGCCATGACACTGTACCAAATTTCAATGCCGTCCGACTTGTAATTCCGAGGATATACCATATTAAAAATTTAGGTTGTATGGGAGGTGCCATGCCCACCTGTCGTACAAACATCTAATATCGCTATAAACCACCGTATTGACATATGCTATCACACACCCAAAAAATTTTCCCGAAAGAATGAACCGTTTTCGCGCACACTGGCTACACACAAAATGTTAAGTTTTTTATATACCATATATAGACTAGTTGGGCCCTGCGACTTTGCACGCAAGCTCTCCTGTTTCCCCCGATACGAATTCTTAACCCATTGTTGAGCCCATCAGATTTTGATTAAAAAAAAAACATGTGTCTATCTTTCATATCGAGTGTTTTAAAAATTTTGAAGTCAGAAGGCCCTTTAAATGTCATATGTTTTCACATTTACTCCAAACAAATTCTTAACCCTTGGTTTCCCATGGTAGATTTAGATTTTCAAAAAAATTAAAAGCACGTTTTTATTATTTCCCGATTGAACTGCTTTTGATAAGTTTAAAGTCAGAACGCCCAATAAATCTGGTTTCTCCATACAAATTGTTAGTTAACCCATTGTTGACCCCTTTAGATTTTGATTTTCAAAAAAGTGAAAAACACGTGTCAAATTGTTTCTCACAAAGAGAAAAATTACGTATCGAGTTATTTTACATTTGAAGTACTTTCACAAAGTTTGAAGTCAAAAGCTCTGCATTCTCCATTGCAAACATTGCGATACCGATTAGGATGAAAATTAAAAAAATTTAGCACTTGCATTCATTGCGATTTTTTGGCCTAAGTGGCGTCATTATAGCTTTTTTCACCTCTTGAGACCTCCTGATTAAAGAAATTCTCAACTTATTTAAAAATTATGGGTGTTTTCTTCGTATTTTCCGACTTAAAGTGGGATTTGCCAGATGGTTCACAACCCAGCCACTTTTTTTGGAAAAGCGAAAAATCACGTCCTTAGAAAATTGGACGTAGAGAGTTAAATTTTAATAAAAACTGTAATCTGTCTTCATAACAAAGTTGCGTTTTATGTTCACCTTTCCAACGGTATCGATTCGATTTTTCGATATCGTTATTCTGTGAAAAGTTAGAGCCAAAAAACAAAACCCGGTTCACAACCCAGCCCTCTCCCTTATGTATGCGCCTACACTGCACTTTTGTTCTGTTTTAGATGAATTAAAATAATAATTTTCCATGTATTCGTATTTATTGACCATATACTCACAAAACGGTGCAGAATAAGTTTGCATACAAAACTAATAACGTATATGTGCTTGAAATTTTATAGAAAGCAATAGAATTCAACAGAAAAAATTAAAAATGGATAAAAGGATAATCTTACTAAAACTTTAAAACCTTGACAAACAATTTCATGAAATTAGGGAAACTTTTGGGAGAGCACATTCGTCATTTCAAAAAGCGATCTTAAATCTCGAAAAAAAAAACAGAAAATCTTGTTTCGTTATATCGATTATATATTCTGGCCATTTCCTTAAGCTACTGGAGCAAGAGGATTAGATTGTTTGCGATCAGTGCATCATAATCTAAGGCTAGTTGCATCCAATATCTTCAAAAATGTACAGAAATATTTTATAAAACCCAGTAGCAGTGACTTTATAAGAAAAGTCCTTAACAAAACATATTTGCCCTACATAACAGCATGTAAGAAGCCCATATTTAGCGTACTTACAAGGAGCACAGAATTGCTTTCGTAAAAGAGTCCATCAAAGAGTCTAGAAAACCGGATTTCCGGGACGAAATGTTGTTATCTATAGAAAGTCGGACGATTCATCATTATCTGATAATGGTTTGGCATATTTGGCATCAACTAATTTGAAGAGGATCCTGTTAATAACAAAAATCTGAAATTAACAGTGAAGCATAGCATATGTGGGGATGTGGTATGGGGCTGCAGGCGAGCAGGCTGTTTTTTTTATTCAGAAATGCTTCCGGGGGTTATTTACATATTCTAAAAGCTTATGTAAGCCAAGGTTTCAAAACTTTGGATCAGATTCCAACATTTATTTTCAACCTTAGGGCGCAATGCATACGATGTGAAGCTATGTTTGCTATTAACTGGCTCAACAAAGTTGAAAAGTTCCTCCCTAGTCACCTAACGTGCATCTAATTGAGTATATAAGGGCTTTACTTGAACCCTGAGCCCAACAACACTCCATCTTCAAAGATATAGTAAGCCAATATAACAATTCAAGGATATAAAAAAATAACCGCTGAATAAACACCGAATTTAATAAAATTTACGCTGAAACTTCTGCAGGGAGTTCAAGCGAGAAAAGCATATTCACAAAGTTATTAATTTTTGGGCAAAAATTAGTTTCAATTAAATTTCAACTACATAACCTTATCTTGTACGCAAACTTTTTCTGAAGTGAATTCATAACATATTTTGTTTTTGACCCTTCTTTTACAGTTTGATCAAGTTTTTGATATTATTAAATTAATGGAATAAAATAAATAAGTTTACAGAAGAAATAACAAATAGTTTGTTTTTGAAAAATTACCTTAAGTGATTTATTTTTCATATGAAAAAACTACGTACCCTTTGCACGCAAACTTATTCTGACTAGTGTAGAAGATAATCTGATATTAAAACCATGGAAAACTTCTACAGTTAAAAGATATGTACATACTGTACATATTAATATGTACATTTCAAAATTACTCATTTCTTTTTACTTTTCGAATGTAACAGAAAAATAATTTTTCCTTTACCATACTGAAATTAGCTTAGCTTTCCAAGCGTATGTTATAATATTGCATTATCCGAATTTCACATGATTCAAAATCAAACACCGCACACTTCTATTGCAAAAAGAGCAATAAGCATTGGGCCTAATGAATAAAAATAAAGCAATTGCTAGTAAGCAATTGCTGACTAGCAAGAGCAATTGCTTGAAGCAAAAAGCAATTGCTTATTTTTCTATGAATAACAGTTTAAGTCATTGCTGCTCTTGCTATCCAGTATAAGCTTTTGCTAGATCGTTGCTAGGCAACACATACGAGTATGTATCAACGGTTGCTTCGAAGTTGTTCGAAGTAACACTGGACTTCCGGCAATTCAAAGGGTTCGTCATTTAAAAATTTTGCAATATTGTGTAAAACAACACAACATATTATAATTGATGGTATTTTTTCAATTTTGCTGCGAACTTTATATGGTAATATCGGAAACCTGGCTTTTAACTGTCCGAAACATCGTTCAATTACAACTCGTTCGCTGCAAAATACTTTGTTGTAATGCTTGTAAATCCCTTTCTTTTGACGTACTCGTTACCAAATGCTTCTAACTTCGGAATTCTCACATGTGTGCAGTCCATCACACCGATACAATTTGGAAAAAAGTATACTTCCCTCCATCTATTTTTAGCTACAATCATTTCTGCAGCAGACTTCGGAAATTTAATCCACACGTGCGCTTTTTCCAAAATTTCAGTCATTACCAAATTAAAAGTTTTGCACAGTCGTTTGATGAATTCCAAGCTCTCCTGCTACGCTATTCTGATAGCCTGGATCGGAAACTCTCCGCAGGAACACTTTCATCTTTTCAAACGCTGTTAACGCACCACCTCGTTTTTCGCCTGTATTTTCCAAAAAATAGGTAGCCAACCACTCTACATTTTGACGATTGAAACGATATAGCTTGCGGAAGTCTTCAGTTTTGCATTCCTTTCGCCCATTATAGTGCTTTTTCTTGCGAATCGTCAAAAACTGCGACATTGTTACAAGCGAGAGCAACGAAAACCGAACAGAGACTAATTCCAGCAAAAGTTAGCAAGGGGTTCAGCAGACTTAAAAAATCGTAAGCAATTGCTACCTAGAAAAATAAATCGCTTGTTTTATTCATTCTAAATTTAGCACTTGCTTACAAAAATTAGCAATTACTAAACAAATTTAGCATTTGCTGCAAATTTAAGCAATTGCTTACAAAAAAGCAATTGCTTAAATTTTTATTCATACAAATTTAAGTAAAAGACCAGAAATCTTAACCCTAGAAGGGTAATCATATTTTACGTACGTTGTTGGTAATCTTCGTCGAATCGACGAAGTCGTATTCAACTCCGATTTTTGGAAGAATTCGAAATCGTATAAACTTAAACTTCATTATATAATTATACTTAGACATTTTTTTCTAAATAATTCGCACCGCATATATTTTAAAAAATTATTTGTGTATTTTTAAGTAATTTTTGTTGAGGTACATTTATTTTTGCCTGGGGGGCCTGGGTGCGAGAAGGTAAAGTGTCTGATAGCATTTAACTTGGCGAATGCTAGCATGATCCTTGTTCCTTTTCAATCCAAGTCGACACACAGCCTCCTCGTGGCGCCCCCTGGATAGCTACAGTCATCCGTCCGTAGTGAGCTGATGTGTGCGGCGACCCTCCCCCGGGTTAAAGGGTTGGACCCCCCAACTTGATGACGACCGCCGCCTACGTTATAAGGACAACGATTTAAGGATATGTACCTGGAACGTAAGAACACTCTACAGACCAGGTGCAGCGATCCAGCTGGTAGATGCCCTCGATAAATACAAAGCTGACATCATCGCACTCCAGGAAATGCGATGGACGGGGCAGGGATGTTCGAAAAAAACTACCTGCGACATCTACTACAGCTGCCATGAATCCAAGCACGAATTCGGAGTTGGTTTTGCTATTGGCCGGAGACTACGACATCTTGTTTCCAGCTTCACACCCGTCGATGACCGCCTAGCAATTCTTAGAATCCAGGCTCGATTCCACAACCTAAGCCTGATTTGCGTGCATGCCCGACGAACGAGAAAGACGAGGAAGTCAAAGACGGCTTCTACGAGCGCCTTGAGCGAGCATACGAGCGCTGCCCCCGCCACGACATAAAAATCGTGCTTGGTGACTTTAATGCCAGGGTGGGCAAAGAGGGCGTTTTTGGCCCGACCGTCGGAAAATACAGCCTCCACGATGAAACCTCAGACAACGGTATGAGATTAATCGACTTCGCCGCAGCAAGGAACATGGTAGTTTGTAGCACCAGATTCCAGCATCGGAACATCCACAAGGCTACCTGGTTATCCCCTGATCAATCAACGCGATCACAGATTGATAACGTTGTAATAGATGGTGCCGTCCATTTCCAGTGTGCTAGACGTACGTACGATCCGAGGAGCCAACATCGACTCGGACCATTACCTTGTTGTAGCCAAGGTACGCACCTGCCTATGCGCAGCGAAAAGCTTACGTCAACGCACACAAAGAAAGCTGGACGTTAAAAAGCTACAGTCACAACGGATAGCCAGGAACTTCGCAACTCAACTCTCACTCCAGCTTACTAAAAGCACTCCTTTGCTCGATAGCGACGTGAACACGCAGTGGAATGCTATCGCCTGCTGCATGCGTTCAACAGCCGAAGCGACGATTGGCTACTTCTGCGAGACGCGCAACTCGTGGTATGACGACGAGTGCCGAGACGCCACCGCAGCGAAAAACGCAGCATACAGAGCCACCCTGCGGATGGCCGCAACGAGAGCCACAACAGAGCGATACCGCGAGGCAAGGAGGGAAGAGAGACGTCTTTTCAGGCGCAAGAAACGGGATGTGGAAAGACGCGAGTGCGAGGAGCTTGAGATGCTGGGAGACAGGAATATGACCCGATAATTCTTCCAACAGGTCAAGCGCCAGACAAATGGTTTCAAGCCCGGGGTCAGTTCTTGCAAGGACGAAAATGGTAATCTGGTGACAGATGTCCAGAGCATGCTTGGGTTATGGAGGGATCACTTCTCGCAGCTGCTTAACGGTGGATCTAGTGGCGTGGATGAAGCTGAAACCGAACCCCCAGTCGCTGACGATGGGATCGTCATACCACCACCCGATCGTAATGAGGTACGAACAGCAATAACGCGGCTCAAAATCAACAAGGCCGCCGGAGGCGACGGCCTGTCGGCTGAGCTATTCAAAGCCGGAGGCGAGGAACTGACAAGCCGCATGCACCAGCTTCTTTGCAAGATATGGTCGGAAGAAAGCATGCCAAGCGACTTTATCCTGAGTGTGCTCTGCCCAATCCATAAGAAAGGAGATCCTGCAATCTGCGCCAACTACCGCGGGATCAGCCTGATCAACATCGCATATAAGGTCGTATCCAGCGTGTTGTGTGAAAGACTGAAGCCCATCGTCAACAAACTGATCGGACCTTATCAGGGTGGCTTCAGACCTGGTAAATCCACCATCGACCAGATCTTCACAATACGCCAAGTCCTAGAGAAGACCCATGAAGACCCCTTTTCGTCGACTTCAAAGCCGCTTTTGATAGCACGAGTCGGAGTTGCCTTTACGCCGCCATGTCTGATTTTGGTGTCCCCGCCAAACTGATACGGCTGTGTAAAATGACGTTGAACACCACTACTAGCTCCGTCAGAATCGGGAAGAACCTCTCCGAGCCGTTTGATACCAAGCGACTTTCGTGCGACTTTTTCAACCTCCTGCTGGAGAAAATCATACGCGCCGCGCTGGCACTATTTTCCACAAAAGTGTCATGCTACTGGCATATGCCGACGATATGGACATCGTTGGCCTCAACAGCCGTGCCGTATGTACGGCGTACTCCAGTCTAGAGAAAGAAGCGAGCAAAGTTGGTCTTGCGGTGAACGAGGGCAAGACAAAGTACCTCCTGTCACTGTTGGCAGCCGTAATTTCGAAGTGGTAAGGGACTTTGTCTATCTTGGTACCAGCATCAACACCAACAATGACGTCAGCCTGGAGATCAAGCGGAGAAAAACTCTTGCCAACAGGTGCTACTTTGGGCTCAGTAGGCAGATGAGAAGTAGAGCCCTCTCTCGACGAGCAAAACGTACGCTCTACAAGGCACTTATCATCCCCGTCCTCTTATATGGTGCAGAGTCCTGGACGTTGTCGACCACCGATGAACGTGCCTTGAAAGCGTTCGAGAGAAAGATACTCCGCAAAGTCTTCGGTCCGCTCCGCGTGGGTGATGAGTACCGTATACGATGGAACAACGAGCTGTACGAGCTATACAGGTTGCGCTGGCTTGGCCATGTTGCCCGTATGTCTGAAGATGCTCCGGCATGGCGAGTCTACGAGACGGTACCCTCAGGTGGACGCCGCGGAAGAGGACCTCCTCATCTACGTTGGAAAGACAAAGTGTCGCAGAACCTGTCGGCGCTTGGAATCTCCAACTGGCGCCAGCAAGCACAGGATAGAACCGGCTGGCGCGCTCCTTTGGATTCGGCCAAGACCGATAAACGGTTGTAGCGTTAGCTAAGTACATTTATTTTTGAGATCAGAATGAGTATCAGAAATTAAAAAATTAATTCAAATTAAAATAAAGTGAAAAACAAAACATAACTTCTCTATGAAGACAGAAACACAATTCTAATTCCTTAAAAAACTAATGAAAAGCAAAACAATCAATAAATGTAAATAATTTATACAATTCTAATTAACTATTTAACTAACTTACTTGCTTACTAATTAACTAACTAATTAACTTAACTAATTAATAATTAATTAATTAACCAATTCCAAAATTTTTGCAATTAATTCTTCTGATAACCCCGCAGGAGGGGCGCTTCTACCCCCTTCGTCGGCTCAGAATCATTTTCTGGCTTGGGAAAAGGAGCTCAAGAGGTCCTACCCAGGAAACACGAGATATTCAATAGGAATCAATACTGGGAAAACCAACCAGGACTAGAACATTCCAAGGCGATTATCGGGACGTATAATAAAAAAAAGATTCGAGGAATGCATGAGCTTTTCAAAGAATGATCTAAGGATAATTACAGGTATCCTTACAGGGCATTGTAGATTAAACTGTCATCTAACTAAACTAGGAATTCGCGAGAACAGGCGCGGATTCAGAAAAATATTTCGGGGGCGTTTCAAAAAGTAATTCTTTAATATTTATAAAATGCCTTTAATTTGTATGTAATTTTATAGTCGATCCAAATATTTCGGAGGGGGTTTCAACCCCCAAAACCCCCTGAATCCACCACTGCGCGAGAACGAAAATGAAAAGGAAAATGAAACCGCAATGCATATACTAAGAGTATGCCCTGTACTTATGCACAAACGAAAGAAACACCTGGGGGCTTTATTATACCAGGTACGGACTGGGTTTCCAGAGGTTTAGGTAATATACTAAAATTCCTCTCGGATACTGGACTTACGGATGAACTGTAGGTCCATGAAGGGGGTACAACAGATCTTTTAGGTCGCAGTGCACTATTCCCCATAAATTATAATAATAACCCCGCATTTCGAGACATTTTGAAATATTGAAATGCAATGTACAGTATTCGTATTCAATTGCAAAAAGTCACGTTAAAGGTAATCTTCGTCGTTTCGACGAAGATTAGTTTTTCTATAAAAAAAGAAAACTTACGCTGCGGTCGTGCTGAAAAATGTGTGTATATCGCGAAAGCACATCGCCAACTGAGATCACACGAAAAGAGAAAGCAATCAGATCGGAGAATAAGGAGAAATTTGAAGAAATGTATGTGGTGTTCTTCGAATCGACGAAGATTACCCTTCTAGGGTTAAGAAAAAGCAATTGCTTATAGTTTATTCCTAAGGCCCATTGACTCACGCAGTTACGCAATCTTTACTTGGTATAAAAAGGCATTTTCGGTATTTGCTGACGCTCGCGCGCGTGCATGATTGAACATGATCTTGGTGTTCTACATATAGTACGTTAGAGTTATCTGGGTTAATTTTGGCAGATCGGGGATTGACTATTATGGACTAAAACTCTGGGAAATGGTTACCTATATTAATACTAGCACTTTGTCCTTCCTTATCCGACTATGGCCTTTAGTTCAAAATGCAAACGAAAATCAAGCTAATATGGCGTTCAAACTGACTCATTTAAACTAGTTTAAGTGAAAAGAGCTTTTTGTTGAACACAACCGTCCAGACTGCTCAATAAGGTTCAATTTGACAGCTGTTTGTTTACAAATAAACAAATAAATATATTTGTGAACTGTGCGTGAAAATGTGCTGGGAGCATGATTCGAGCGAAATATTGGTTCATATTTCACAATCCACGGCAACATTCTCAACTTCGTCCAATTATTAGACGCCTTGTATTCAGATGCCATACAAAGGTGATGAATGGAATGAAAGCAGTGCAAGCAAAACGATCATTTTCATTCATTTCAAATTTTTCAAATTTTCAATTTTTTTTGTTTTGTTTTGATTAAATGACAGCTGAAATTTAAGGGATGTTTTTCTAATATGTGTTCAGAGTGTGTGCGGTGTGTTCAGTTGACAAAAAAGCTTTTTCATAGAAAGCTTTCGGATGCAACTCTGCGCTAAACTCGTTTCAAAACATGTTAAATGGTTTAACACGTTTAATTTCCAACAACAATTGCATGTGAATAAACAGGTTTTCGAACTGGTTTTGTTCATTTAACTTGTTTAAGCACATTAAACACGTTTAAGTCGTCAGTATGAACGCCATATAAGTGCGTTTACGCACTGAAAAATTTGCCCTAAAAATATAAATTTCAAATAAGAAATACACTATAGTGCAAAAGTGAACAAATGTTTTTAGGTTACTTTTATTCCTGCCAAATATTTTCTAAAGTTAGGGCATAAGTACTTACGGTTTATGTAAATTATACCTTTAAAGAAAGCAACAACAACAATTCAAATTTATTTAGATAAATGCTATAAAAGCACACAGAATACTTGTTCAGTTTTGCACCCGAGTACTTATTTTCGGTAGAAACTGTTATACAATAGTTTTAATAATTGGTAATGCCCCCTTTGTCTCAAAACATCTTTAATGCGGCTGGGCATGCTTTCTACCAAGTTTCTGCATATTTCAATTGGTATTTCCGCCCACACGATCTGCATTCTTTCTCACAACTCAATAATGCTATTAGGAGGTGTGTCGTAGCCTCCCAGTCACCGCTTTACGATGGACCGCAAATTTTCAATAGGATTCAAATCCGTACTTTGTGCTGGCCACACCATTGTTGAAAACTCTTGTGTTTTAAGCTATTTTTGCACGACATTTGACGAGTGCTTATGGTCGTTGTCCTGTTGAAATATGATTTCGGCTTCCGAAACCTTGACCTAACCGACTGCCACTGGTAAATTTTCGCAAAGCAGATTCACGTAGATGTCTTTTGTCATAATTGTTGTTATTTCTTGCAAAGGACCGACTCCAAAGGACGAAAAACAGCCCCACACCATTACTGATCCTCCTCCAAATTTGACTGTTTCGATAATTTGATGATTTTGGGTTTCTTTTCCAGTGTTTGACCAAAAATAGTTAATACAGATTGTATTCTATTAATTTTACATTCATCCGACCATAACACACGCTTCTAATCTTCGGCCGTCCAGTGCTCATGCTCCTTTGCGAATATCGTGCGGGCCCTCTTATTTTTGTTTGACAATTTGGGTTTTTTGGCTTCTTTGCAGCTCGGTATCCGTTTCTGTTAACCCTAATTCCCAGAATTTTAAACGTAAGGTAAACCCAGAAGTGAGACTGTCAGACTCATATGAGCTAAACTACTGAGAACCCCAATTTATTTTACTTTTTCAAATCCCGTTACTACTTAAAGACGTATTTATTAAAGTTGTTTTTATTTTTAGTACGGAACTTGTAAATACAGGGTCCACAGGAAAACAATTTCTACTGCAAAAGTATAATTAATTAGTCCAGATATTCACATCTTTGTCCACTTTGGGTGGAAGTGGAATGGAGATTTGTTTAGTTTATTGTAAACTTGTTTCTGCGTTTTTGAGATGGCTGGTGGACAAATATGACACCGATTTTGTTTACGTGTACCAGAATTTGGCGCCTGCGAGCTGACCTTTTGCAGTAATGCAGCATCTATTGTTGCCTGAGTTTTCGCTCGTAGATATTCGTGGCTATACCAAAAAAATTCCCAAGTTATCGTAAAAACAACTATTTTTTGCTATCTGTACCCTCATTCTAGTGAGGACGTGTTTTTAGCCATATGACATATGTCGCAATGCCAGCAGCATCACTCAAATGTATAAAGAAAGCTAGAGGCAATTCATTAGGTTTGCGTTTTTTGATATACCCATCATACAAATTTTGTTTTTTCTGAGTGTACGAGCCCCGCTTCCAATAAACTATCGGCTAATTCCTTACTGGTGAACTAGTTGGTCATTATTATATTTGTGTTTGTAAGGCTCACACAGTTTTTCAACACCCTTTTCGCAAGGCCCACAGCTCCTTGATTACCGTCTTTGCATGTGTATGGCATTTCAGGAAGTATTACCACTATCGCACTTCCATATTCTAATTACATATTTATCGGGATTGGCAAACATAAACTGTATGAACTAACATCAACTTCGGCAAGGCATAAATTCTTTATAACATGTCGTATATTGTAGTATTTTCATTGACTTCATCCCATGCTGACTATGAAAACTGTGAATTTGACACGATGAAAATGTACCTTAACATGAAAAATAAAAATATTCTTCCATATGGTGGACAAAAAATCAAGGAATTCTGAGTAAATTTGAGTTTTTTGTTCAAATGAGCTTCTGAGGCTCACTTTCGTTTAAGAAATTGTTTAAAAAAGTACAAAAATTGTCTAAAATGATAATTTTATAAATGCAATATAATTCTAACGTTCCATTAGAAGATTACATAAAATATTGGAATCGAAAATCTTTTGGGATAGGATTTATTGCCATTTAAAATCTTTAGTGAGACTGTGAGGCTCACTTCTGGGAATTAGGGTTAAAGGACATGGGTTAAGGTGTTGTATAAAGAAACGTGATTTAATAAGCGTATTGGCACGGTTAGGTTAAAGTTCATATACAGGAAAACTATAAAAAAAACATGAATGGGTGGAGAAAGATGGAGAAATATGATATGGGTTTTGGATTTCAAATAAACCATATTTCAAATGGGAAACAATTCGACATTTGTTTTTCAGTGTTTTGAAAATCAAAATCTGACGGGGAAACATAAATAGGTCCATTGCTAGGGAACGGATTTTCATGCACTAAAACATGGAAAATATGCGCATATACCTAATATGCCTAATAGTTTTTAAAAATGTATTTTTTAACACAAATACCGTGTGCCAACAAAGTAGCTGGACAAATTTCATACCTTCGTAAAAAAATTAAGTTTGATATTGCAAAGTAGTATTTAATATTTTGAAAATACATTCAATTATTTCATTTTCACTTTTATACAAAACCAAAGGACCATGATCTTCAATTTTCCTTAGTTTAGATATTATTCCTCGGATCATCGTCTGGACAACTTTCATGTCAATTTTTTTCGCACACAACCGGATTTTTGCAGTTATTTGGTTATTGGATTTTGCTTCCCAGCCTCCCTTGTACACCTCCTGACACAAAAGACTCAAACAATTTTCAATTGGTCTTGATTTGCATACTTCGGAACATAATTGATGTTTTTCCCCTTCAACCAGTTTAAGGTATTTTTTGCATTCTCTACAGAGTGTGTTGTATTGATGTATTTTTCCAGTTTAGTAAAGCACTAGCTGACCCGGCGAACTTTGTTTTTTTTTTATAATGAAATACGCAAGTTGTCGAACCTATGGTGATACAAATTTACGAAGAAAACCAACTAAAAGAAGAGGAAGAGCTGGTGACTAACGCAATCGAGGCTCAGAAATCACCAATGTTGCTGCTAAGTTTCAGTAAAGAAATGGACTGCGCTTGAACTAGATTTAAGTTAAATGGGCGGTGCCACGCTCCCTTGTTCAATACCCGCACAATGCCCTCTGTCGAAAGGGAAAATGGTAGGTTCGTACTAAGTTTCATTGCTGAGCGACTTCTAGTTCAGCGGAATATTTGGGTCACAAAAAATGTGCCACGCCCTTGTTCAACGCCTATCAAATCTTACCGTTGGATGACACATCTATGGGACGACGCTAAATACTATACTAAATCACGTTTTAATTTTTTTGGTGGAGAATGAGTACATTTGAAGCTTTAATTTACGTTAAAATAACTAAAAAAAGTAGCGAAGTTACTCAAATATCGATTTCAAATTTTCACTTCCGGTTTACTATACGTAAAAAAAAATTAAACTTTAGAATTCGACAAAAACAAAAAACAACAACTTTTTTACTATCAGAAACAATACTTTTTAGTTTTTTTTACAAATTAATTGATACAGATAATAAGCATCCAAAAATTCATGACTTTATGTTTAGTCAATTTTTAGAAGCTCATAACTCAGCAAAAAAACATCATACGAAAAAAAATTGGGTGTACACATCCACGTCTACTAGAAGTATAACTGACCAGAATATAAACAAAATTCAAGAGTTCGAGAGTTTTCTTAATATCGTCGGTGTAGCAACCGGTATTTTGGCCTCCATTATTCCACGCATAAGTGAAATATTTCTCATCGTCAAGAATTATTTTGTCCTCGTCATCAAAATAATTTCGGCGAAAAATTCGGCACTTTTTTGGGGCTTCTTCAAGTTGTTTTAAACTGAATCGTGGAACAGTTACTCTCTTATGGTAACACAAATTTTTATTAAATTTTTGCGAACTGCTTCTTTGGAAATGCTTATTTGGAAATGCAAAATTTCCTACCCAACATCTGATTTGCAGCTCCAATTTTATTCACCGCCACTTTCTTCAATTTTTGGAGACCGGAAATATCCAACAGACTTTGGTTAGGTTAGGTAAGACAGGCGGCTTGCTGGTTCTCAGCAAGTACATTCAGAGGCCTCAAAGGCCCATTGTGATGCCCGATGAGAGTGTGGCAAGCCCCTGTCACCCTGTATTCGGTGCTGGCTGAAACCAACCTGAGCGTCGAATGAATCTGGAAATATCCTCCAGTGGCGTGGTACAAACCAAGCCCAAATCGCCCAGCCCTCTGCCCCCTAGATACCGGTGGCGTATGCTGTGATGCGCAGGGCATTCGCAGAGAAGGTGCTGCACGGATTCAATTTCATCCTCATCTTCGCAGCTGCGACAGTAGTCTCGATGGGGCAGACCGAGTCTTTCCGCAAAAAAAAACAGACTTGGACGACCTGATTTTTTTATGTTAAAAGGCGGCTGACCACTTTCGTAACGATGAAAAATTGAATAGAGCGTGGAATGAGCGACATTTTCTTTTAGAAAGTGTTCCAAAACTTTCTTTTTAGTGTGCTGTCCAAGCATAAAATCGAATCGGCAAAGCAATTCGTGTTGGAAAATCGTTGTGTATCGATTATAGAGATTTTTGTGTTGTTGAGCATGTCATTTGGATCAGCCGAACAGTTATTAACTGATATTTTGGGCATGAAACGCGTCACGCGTCAAGAGATGATTTCCAACAAAAATCCCATAGTGGCCATAAAAGAGAATTCGCTGCGTGAGCTGAAGGCCATACATTTGGCGGCCTATAAAAAATGTATGCAAAATTGGATCAAACGTTGGCATACATGTATTGACGCAGGAAGGTAGGCAGGTTGTAGTGGCTGCCTCTGTATGAGACACACTTAGGCCTCTATATCGGCCCATTGTGATATCACAAATTGTACCCGTTTGAAATGTGTATGCAGCAACACTGTTTTTGTTTCAACATGTACAGGATTTTTCATTTCGAACCCAAAACTTTGACAGCCCTGCGTTCGACAACCGCAGCTGTCATCTGTCGCTGCATTACGTTAATATTGTAGTTTAGTGTTTGCCATTTATGAAAATGGACCGATTTAGCATCGCTCAACGTGTAAACATAGTGAAAATTCACTACAAAAATGGTGAAAATTTGAGCACCATTTTTCGCGCACTAAGGAAGGATTTCGGACGTCACGGAAGGCCTGTTTTGTCAACAATTTCGGATTTATTGGCGAAATTCGAACGAACTGGTTCTGTACAAGATGTACAGAGGCCAATACGTAATCGCCCTGCTCGGTCGGCCGAAAATATTGCTGCTGTAGCAATATTTCGAAAATGACGAAGGACAGACCGTTACCGTCAATTCTGAACGTTGTGGCCGTATGATAACCGAGTATTTCTGGCCAGCGATCGAAGATATGGATGTGGAGGAGATGTGGCGACCGAACATGACAGAATTGCGAACCAGGTTCGATGAACGCATAATTTCGCGTTTTGGTGATGCCAATTGGCCGTTAAGATCGTGTGATCTGAACCCTTTGGACTTTTTTCTTTGGGGCTACACGAAAGACCAAGTCTATGCAGACAATCCGCAGACTCTGGAGCATTTGAGGGACAACATACGTGCAGTTCTTAGCGCCTTACAGCCTGCTATATGTAAAAAGGTCATCGAAAATTACCTAAAAAGAATCGAGGTGTGCCAGGCTGCTCGTAGCGGTCATTTGAATGATGTCATATTCCATTACTAATGGCACAAACCAAATATTAATTTGATAATAAAGTTTCATCAAAATTCAAATTTTAATTGATTTTTTTTCTTTATTTACTTTTTCGGCTCATGATGAAAAACCCTAAATATTGTCTGTTTGGGAAATATTTTCCATTAAAAATTAAGTTTTAAAAAACTTTTTCAAAACCTCCCCAAAAAAATAAAAACTGAAACACGAAAATTTCATTTAATACTTTTTTCATAAATTGCTAGCTCTGCTTGAGATGTTGAGAAAAATGTTGAATATTAAAAAAAATATTTTCCATTGAAAAATAGTTCAGGTGGTCTCCAAACAAGAAGTCCCCTCTTAATAAAATAAACATTCGTTATGATTTCAAAAAAGACGGTTTTGCTTTATGGGTTTAGAATTTGTTTAGAGTTAATGTGAAAACACATGATTTAATAGGTCTTTTGACTTTAAAATTGGTGAGAACACTTGAAATCAAAGATAATTAGGCACATGTTGTCTTTTTAATCAAAAACTGACGGGGTAAACAATGGGTTAAGAATTTGTAAACATGAGCGCGCGTGCAAAGCCGCGGGGACCAGCTAGTTGTAATATAAAGTGTTTCAGGAAAATCTGGCAGCATGTAATTAGCCGTATGTCACATCTCGTTATTGTAATTTCGCAACAAGGGAGATTTTTTAGCAACTTTCATTTTGGCAACACTGATTTTGGCAGCTCAGCTGTTTTCGTGTAACATGTTATTGTCAAGTAGGGTGGGTCGATTCCGCACTTTTTTCGATTCGAGATTTCTAATAGTGCGGAAAAGTTGCCTTAGTACTTCCTAATTCCAATGCAATTTTTTGTTTTGAGATCGGACTGCATCTTCAACCCCAACTCCGGCCTTGAAATTTCGGAAATTTGCCTAAAATCGTGAAATTGCCTACCTAGCGCCTGAAATTCGCCTCTCATGGCAAAATGTATAAAAGAAAAGTTGTTTGTCGCATCATTAGCTACCGAAATGGTATTATGATCATGGCCGTAGGACGAACCGTTCCCGAGATACGAGCGAAAAGGCGGCGCGCCGCAGCGCAAGGTGAAAATTGTTGCAGCTCTCAGCTAACCTGTGTTGGTTACCCAGAACCCACCACGTGGAGGTGGCTGCTAGGGTGGGTCGATTCCGGACTTTTTTCGATTCGAGATTTCTAATAGTGCGGAAAAGTTGCCTTAGTACTTCGTGATTCCAATGCAATTTTTTGTTTTGAGATCGGACTGCATCTTCAACCCCAACTCCGGCCTTGAAATTTCGGAAATTTGCCTAAAATCGTGAAATTGCCTACCTAGCGCCTGAAATACGCCTCTCATGGCAAAATGTATAAAAGAAAAGTTGTTTGTCGCATCATTAGCTACCGAAATGGTATTATGATCATGGCCGTAGGACGAACCGTTCCCGAGATACGAGCGAAAAGGCGGCGCCCCGCAGCGCAAGGTAAAAATCGGCTTGCGGCCACACTTCTCCCTGAATGCGCCCACAATGACGCCGGCGCTGCGGAGATGTGTTCTGTGCTTCACGCGTCGGGTCGGACCGGCCGGGCCGCTCCCCCCGTCCCGTCTCGCTCTTCCCCCATCTCTCTCCCCTCCCCGCCAGACACTAGACTAGACTCCCGCTGCGCGCCGGGCGCCACCGGCTTGCTCCGTCGTGTATTCCCCTGCGCCATACGACACGTTCGGACAGGTCCCCACACAAAGATTCTTTCATCGAGTTCCTTCACTCTTGTCGTTGATTTCGCCGAGTGCTATCACTTACATTCTCTGAACAGAACACAAAACTCAACATGTCTGTATCTAAATTTAAATTTAGACAGAAATGTCCTGTGTTTGGCATATATCCGTACGATCTCACTGAGTCCCAGCTACCCAGTTACCAGGATGTTCTTTTGTATTATCAGTTTGAAAGATTTCGTATAGGGCGACTCCGAGGTGACAACTATGAACCTAGGAGTAAAGAGGTTTCAGAAATAGTTGCAAAAATGGTTGAAAATATTTTCAAAAAGTCATCTATTCCGATAGTGTCACACACCAGAGTTCTACAAATGCTCACCACAGTCAGAAAGTTGGCCCTTGACCGTCTTCTAGCAGCCAGAGAAGCAGAGACTGACACTGTAAATGGATGGGTTAGATGTAATAAAGTGCCAAAGCTGAATTTCAAAGCTAATAATTATTACGATATGATTAACTGGAAGACTATTACCTTGACTGTTCCACCAGTTCTTCGTTCAGTTTCTAACGAAGAGCTCATAAAAGGGTTGTCGGGAGACACTGCAGAGATATGGAAATTTAGTGAATTCCCCTCTCACACCGTGGCAGTCGAGAGAACCGTCAAACTGGTGACAGAGGCATCTTCTAAAGTTATTGGCCCCA